>JARQOC010000006.1:379601807-379637207 GCA_033576535.1 Allobates femoralis | reverse complement strand
GTATCGTCACATTCAGAAATGCCCGATCTTTCAAAATATAAAATCAATCAATCAGATCGGTAAACTTTGTAATGGAAAAAAATATCTAAATGCCAAAATTAGATTTTTTTGGTCACTGCAACATTGCTATAAAATACAATAACGGGCGATCATAACAATGTATCTACCCAAAATCGGTATCATTAGAAATGTCAACTTAAGACGCAAAAAATAAACCGTCACACAGCCCCAGATCCTGAAAAATAAGGATGGGTTGCGGAAAATGGTGACATAAGCGCAATTCTTTTTTTTTTTTTTTTTTAAAAACTTCTGAATTTTTTCACCTGTGGCTAAGCAGCGCAGTGTTGCCACATGTGGGATATGGGAACATTCATCAAAAATTGTGTGAAGAATTTTGGTGCCATTTTTAGCCATATTCCCCTGTGAAAATGTAGAATCTGGGGCAAAAACTACATTCTTCTTCACCACCCAATGATATAAAATTCTGAAGCACACCTGTGGTGTCAATATAATTACTACACCCATATATTAATTAATTGAGAGCTATAGTTTGTAAAATGGGGTCACTTATGGGGGGGGCTTCTGCTTTTCTTGCACTTCAGGGGCTTTGTCAATGTGACATGGCATTCGCAAACAATAACTACAAAATTTGCACTCTAATATGATAAAACTTCCTTTCTGAGCTTTCCGCTGTGCCTAAAAAATATTTCTTGATTACATATAGGGTATTGGTGTACTCAAAAGAAATTGCATCATAAATTGTATGGTCCATTTTCTCCTTGTGACCTTTTGAAAAATTTTAATTTGGGGCAAAAAAGCATATTTGTGGGGGAAAAAAAAACATTTTTATATTTTCATGGCTCAATGTCATAACATTTTGTGAAGCACTTGTGCGTTCAAAGTGCTTACTCTACCTGTAAATAAATTCCTTGAGGAGTGTAATCTCCAAAATGGCGTCATTGTAGGCGATTTTCACTGTTTAGGCACATCAGGGACTCTGAAAACGTGACATAGCGTCCCTGCTGCATCCCAGTGGTCCGGTTGCCACAGTGACATTGCCTCCTTCACTGGGGGTGACGTCATGCTTGGAAGCAGGAGGATATCCCCACGTGAGGTAAACAACAGCATGCACACACAAACCCTGACTTCAGGCCTGAAGGGGGAGCTCTACACCCAATTTCAGAGGAGCTGCCCTGTTTCCGGCATGGAGGAGAGGTTAGGCAGAAAGCCTGAGGAGAGGGAGAAGAGTAGACGTAGGAGAACGTGCTCTGGGGAGTGGAGCTGCCGAATGCTCAATTCCAGGGAGGTGGTAGGGAGGACGCCAGAGTCTTGGGTTGTGCAGGTACTGCAAGTCCCGACAACTGAATCTGGAGGACAGGAGACTACAAGTTTCCTGGCCGCACTAGAGACCTGGCGGCACAATAGCATAGTGACAGCCCGGAATTGCCATCAGCACGGTGGTACCCATCATAGGCTCATGCTGTGCCATACGGGAGCAAGGGCAAGAAAGCAGGAAGAGGGCCTCAGAATAACTCACAGGCTGCCAGTACCCCAAACTTAGAGGAAAGCAGGAAGGCCTCCAAACCCTCCTGACTAGGTGGATCCCGAATGCTTTCAAGCTGACCCTTCTGGACCTGGTAACCAGTGTCCGCGGAATGCACCTCGTTTTGCCAAGTAAAGATAAAGAAACTGCACCCCTTTGTGTCCTCCCGTTATTTCCTATGCCCTTCTTGCCAGCTCCTGCACCCCAACTACAACTACCATCCTCCCAAACGACTCTCACATTATATCCCAGGGCCCCGCTCCATCTATGAGGAGCGTTACCATCCCAGCTGCCACAATACTATCCCCTGAGGCTCATCCAAGCAGTGTTGGCCATCCCTGGCCGAATACCACAGGTGGCATCATGAAAAGATTCATATCCTCTGTAAATAATCCCCATTATTGCACAGCCATGGCTACGGAGCAGGGCCACAGCCACCTCGACCTCCCTGAACTATCACCGGCCAGGCTACCAAGTACTCCCCGACCCTTGCGGCCGTTGCATCCCGCTATCTGTTCCAGCCAATTTTGCGCACCAAATGGTGCTCCTTCTTTTCTGACCCCAACCATATACCCAAACAGTAGTTTTCTAAAACATTTTGGGTATTGGTGTACTCAATATTAATTGCATAACAAATTGTCCGATTTCACCTGTTAACCTTGTGAAAATTAAACATTTGGGGCAAAAGCAACATATTGGTGGGGAAATATGTATTTTTTTTTAATTTTCGCCGCTTATCATTATTAAATTCTCTGAAGCACCTGTGGGTTCAAAGTACTCACCACACATCTATATAAATTCAGTGAGGGATGTAGCTTCCAAAATGGGGTCATTTGAGTGAGGTTTCCAATCTTTAGGTACATCAGGAGCCCTGCTAAGGCACATGGCATCAGCTATTTATTTCAGCAATTTTATGATCAAAAAAGTTGAATGGTGCTCCTTCCTTTCCAAGCCCTGCCACATGCCCAAGCAGTAGTTCTCCATCACATATCAGTATTGGTGCACTCAGAAGAAATTGCACAACAAATTGTATCATTCATTTTCTCCTGTTACCCTTATAAAATTAAAGAATTTGGAACAAAAATAACATGTTTGTGGGTAAAATTTATTTTTTAATCTCACTGCTCAAAGTTATAAAATCCTGCAAACACCTATGGGTTGAAGGTGCTCAGCACACCTCTAAATACATTTCTTGAGGGATGTAGTTTCCAAAATGGGGTCACTTATGAGGGTCTCTGTGGTTTTGGCATATCAGGGTTCATCAAATGTGACATGGTGTCCACAATCTATTCCAGTCAAAATAGTGCTGCTTCCTTTCCAAGCCCTTCTATGAACCCGTAGTCAGTAATTTTCCGAAAACACATGAAGTATCGGTGTAATCTGTAGAAATTGTACAACAAATTGTTCAGTCCATTTTCTCCTGTGCGGCTAAAGCAATATTTTTTTGTGGGAAAAATGTGATTTCTTATTTTCATGGCTCAATGTTATAAAATTCTGTGCAGCATCGTAGGGTTTTAAGGTGCTCACCATACATCTAGATACATTCTGTAGGCGTGTGCTTTTCCAAATGTGGTCAATTGTGTGGGTTCAACTGTTTAGTCGCATCATGGGCTTTCCAAAATCAACATGGCATCCACTATCTTTTCAGCCAATTTTCCACTCCAAAATTTGAATGGTGCTCCTTCCCTTTCAAACCGAGCTGTGTGCCCAAGCAGTACTTTACCACTACATGTAGGGTATTGGTGTATTTATATACTTGCTGATCACGGCTCTACTACTGTATTCATGTGCTGATGATGATTCTGGTAATGTATTCATATTGCAATCAGGATTCTGGTGAGGTATTCATGTACTGATGAAGGTTCTGATGCTGTATTCAAGTCCTGACTGTGGTTCTGGTGCTTTATTCCTGTGCTGGTGTTGCTTTTGTTGCAGTATTTCTGTACTGATGTTGACACTGCTTTTGTATTCCTATATGTTATTGGATTTGATCATTAAACCTCTGTATTTGAATGTCCAGTTGCTGCCATTTTAGCTCTCCAGTAAAGCAAAGGCTAAGCTGTATAGGAGACCAGCTGCTGCAAAGGCAAATAAAATAATGGGATGCATTAAAAGAGGCATAGATGCTCATGAGGAGAACATAATTTTACCTCTATACAAGTCACTAGTGCGACCACACTTAGTATACTGTGTACAATTCTGGTCTCCGGTGTATAAGAAAGACATAGCTGAACTAGAGCGGGTCCAGAGAAGAGCGACAAAAGCCATTAGAGGACTAAGGGTCTGCAATACCAAGACAGGTTATTAAACTTGGGGTTATTTAGCTTGGAAAAACGAAGGATTAGGGGTGATCTTATAATAATGTATAAATATATGAGGGGACAGTACAGAGACCTTTCTAATGATCTCTTTACTCTTAGGCCTGAGACTGGGACAAGGGGGAATCCTCTACGTCTGGAGGAAAGAAGGTTTAAGCATAATCACAGACGCGGATTCTTTACTGTAAGAGCAGTGAGACTATGGAACTCTCTGCCACATGATGTTGTAATGAGTGAGTCACTGCTAACATTTAAGAAGGGCCTGGATGCCTTTCTTGAAAACTATAATATTACTAGTTATACATACTAGATTCTTTGATAGGGCGTTGATCCAGGGAATTAGTCTGATTGCCGTATCTGGAGTCAGGAAGGAATTTTTTCCCCCAATGTGGAGCTTAGTGTTGCCACATGGGTTTTTTTTTTGCCTTCCTCTGGATCAACATGTTAGGCTATGGGTTGAACTAGATGGACTTAAAGTCTTCCTTCAACCTTAAAAACTATGTTACTATGTTACTATGTTACTATGTTTTCCCTTTATACTGCAACATTGTAATGTTGCTGTACATAGCATAAGCCAGTGATGGCGAACTTGTCAGACGCCGAGTGCCCAAACCGCAACCCAAAACCAAATTATTTATGGTGAAGTGCCAACAGGGTAATTAAACCTAAATTACAGCAGTGGTCATCACAAGCGCTGCACAGGAAGGAGAGCCAGCAGATGCCAACTCTCTTCCCTGTACAGGGCATATAGTCCTGAAACCCTGATGATCAATTCAATTATTTTAACAATTAATTGATTTTAAACTTACCGTTGCAGTCTTCTGTTCTCTTCAGCAGTGGTCATCCAGCTCATGTGTACAACACATTGAAGCTGAGCCGCTCCCACTGCCCTTTCCAGACACAGCAGGTAGATTGATCTGTATGGAAAAATGCAGTATATTAGACAGATAGGAGATAGATTTTAAAATGGAATGCAAGCGAACTTCATATAGAAATTCTGGTCCCTATCTTGTAGTAATATCTCCATCCTGACGCTATCCTTGCATTTAGGTGCTCCATCCTGACCCTCTCCTTGTAGCTATGTGCTTCATCCCGACCCTCTCCTTGTAGTAATGAGCTCCATCCTGACCTTCTCCTTGTTGTGATGTACTCCATCCTGACCCTCTCCTTGTAGTAATATGCTCCATCCTGACCCTCTTCTTGCAGTTATGTGCTCCATCCTGGCCCTCTCCTTGTAGTTAGGTACTCCATCCTGACCCTCTCCTTGTAGTTATGTGCTCCTTCCTGACCCTCTCCTTGTAGTAATGGGCTTCATCTTGACCTTCTCCTTGTTGTAATGTGCTCCATCCTAACCCTCTCTCTGTAGTTGTGCTCCATCCTGACCCTCTCCTGGCATTAATGTCCCTATCCTGACCCCCTTCTTGTAGTAATGTCTCCAGCCTTATTCACTTATAGTATGCTTGATCCCTGTCCCCTTGTGTTTATGTCCCCATCCTGCCCCCATCATGTAGTAATTCCCCATCCTGCAGTAATATGCCCCCTCCTTGTAATATAACCACAATCATGCCCCCTCCTTGTAATAATGCCACCATCACCCCCTTCTTGTAAAAATGCCACCATCATGTCCCCTCCTAATAATGTCACCATCATGCCCCCTGCTAATAATGCCACCATCCTGCCCCCTCCTAATAATGTGACCATCCTACCCCCTCCTAATAATGTCACCATTCTGCCCCTCCTAATAATGGCAATATTATGCCCCCTCCTAATAATGCCACCATCCTGCCCCCTCCTAATAATGCCACCATCATGCCCCCTCCTTCTAATAATGTCACCATCATGTCCCCTCCTAATAATGCCACCATCCTGCCCCCTCCTTCTAATGTCACCATCCTGCCCCCTCCTAATAATGCCACCATCCTGCCCCTCCTAATAATGCCACCATCCTGCCCCCTCCTAATAATGTCACCATTCTGCCCCTCCTAATAATGCCACTATCATGCCCCCTCCAAATAATGCCACCATTCTGCCCCCTCCTAATAATGCCACCATCCTGCCCCCTCCTAACAATGCCACCATCCTGCCCCTCCTAATAATGCCACCATCCTGCCCCCTCCTTCTAATGCCACCATCCTGCCCCCTCCTAATAATACCACCATCCTGACCCCTCCTAATAATGCCACCATCCTGCCCCCTTCTAATAATGCCACCATCCGGCCCCCTCCTAATAATGCCATCATCCTGCCCCTCCTAATAATGTAACCAGCATGTCCCTCCTAATAATGCCACCATCCTGCCCCCTTCTAATAATGCCACCATCCTGCCCCCTTCTAATAATGCCACCATCCTGCCCCCTCCTAATAATGCCACCAACATGCCTGCTAGTTATACCGTAGGATAAAATAAAAAAAAATCATACTCACTTTGTACTCCTGCCTCCATCGCTGCTCTTCTTCGCGCGTCTTCAGTTTCGGCGTCACATGACTCTGAGCACGATATTTATATTTACGGGATTCCTCCGCGTTGACCTCAGGAGACAATTTTGATTTTATTCTTTATTCACCCACACACCAAACAAAAGTGTGTGGGTGAATAAAGAATAAAATCAAAATTGTCTCCTGAGGTCAGCGCGGAGGAATCCCGTAAATATAAATACCTTGCTTTCTTATCCTGGACGGGATCTGCAGCGACCCTTTACGTTTACAAGGTTGGTTGTGAAACCTTCACAACCTGAGTAGGTGAGTGGATTACTGTGATATTAACCCCTGGTATCCACATTTATTGCTCTATTGTGCGCTCTCCCTCCCCTTATATATTATGACTCTGAGCACGTCACATGACCGCAGTCATGTGACGCCGTCCGGGCGTAGCTTAGAGTGTTGGAGATGCAGAGGAAGGAGAATCCTTCTCCGATCCGACACGGCTTTGAGTTCAAAGCTGCAGTGAGAGGCGATGCCGCGTGCAGGGCCGCACCGTCCATTGGACAGTGTGAGCCCTGAGTACCAAGTGGCAGCAGCCAGTGGGAGCTGCACTGGAGAAGGGGGAGGCGCCAGCAGCAGAGACCGGCTCCCTGAGTCACCCGCAGCGTCACCCGGTAAGAGGGCGGCGGCGCTGCATCAGTGCAACAGCACCCCCCCGGCTCCCCACCTAAGGTTACAGGGGCGGCGGGGCTGTGCTTGAGGCTCAGGCGGCAGAGGGGCTTGGTGCACCCCTGGCAGCGTGCCAGGGAAAACGGCTCTGCGTGCCCTCCCTGGCACGCGTGCCATAGGATCACCATCACTGTCATAAGCGATCAGACAACAATAGGTTCAGGTCCCTTAACTGAACTAAAAAAATAGAGAATAGTAAAAATAAAAAGATATAAACATTTCTAAAAATAGAATCACACCTCCTCCTCCCTTGATAAAAAAAACAATACATTTTTGTTATATTTTTGGCACATCTGTAAAAGACTGATTTATTAAAATCATTAAAATATAAAACTAACCTGTAGAGGAAATAGAAAAATATTGACGTGCCAATATTGCATCCTATTATTCAGCTTCATGGATAGAAGAATAAAAATACCACTGCTCTCAAAAAATACCATCACAAAATCATCACAAAATCACAAACCAGAAATCTTTCTTTCTTTCTTTCTTTCTTTCTTTCTTTCTTTCTTTCTTTCTTTCTTTCTTTCTTTCTTTCTTTCTTTCTTTCTTTCTTTCTTTTTTCTTTCTTTCTTTTCTTTCTTTCTTTCTTTCTTTCTTTCTTTTTCTCTCTCTCTTTCTTTCTCTCTCTTTCTAATTTTTTTAAAATAAATCTATGGCGGCCATCACACGCACAGATATCTCTTGCGATATTGTAAGCGATCACGTGCACGCGCGATCGCTTACAATATTGCTCACATCGCTGGTGAGATGTCACACAGAAAGACTCACCGCGGATGTGGATCCGCGATCTCGCTGGTAACTATGGTACACATCGGGTAACTAGGCGCCGCGCGTCGCTTAGTTACCCGACGTGTACCATAGTTACCATCTCCCAGCATAGGCTCTGCCGCTGGGAGATCGTTCATCGTGGTGTTATACACCACGATGAAGCAGATCGCTAAATCGTAAATCGCAAGATGTGAGGTCCGGAGCTCAGATCTCGATTTTGCGATTTGACCAGATCTCGCTCGTCGTATCTTGCCGTCACACGCACAGACATCGCTCACGCGATGTTTAATCTGCCGCGTTCAAGCGATATCTTGCGCGATATCTGTGCGTGTGACGGCCGCCTATGAAAGATTGGTATTATTATAATGGTAAAAAGCTGGATAATCATGTTCACAGGTCATTTTTAACATTTTTAACATTCATGAATGCCATAAAAGAAAACCCCCCAAAATAATGCAATGACAGAATTGTATTTGTTCACTGCAGGATTATATTGCACAGTGAGGAGGGCCCCAACAACTAGATGCGAGATAGTCAGTCCTTGTGCCGGGGCAGCATTCTCCTGATACTACATCCATTCCCATAGTGAGGTTGAGCTGCACCACACACAACATGTGGACAGGTATGGCGCAATTTTGAAAAATATAATGCATGTTTTCCTTCTCCTGGACAAGTGCTTCAAGAACCTACATTATGTTTTCGTTTTTGTCTGGCGCCTGGTGAGTCTCAATTTGTTTCTCTATGATCCAGACATAGTCTACAAAGAACAAAGTGGGCAAAAAAAAAAGATGTTTGGTTCTTAGTCTGAGAAGTCACCTGAGATTGAATAAGAAAAGATTTAACAGATGGGAGAGTGAAGAGAAAGAAAATCTAAATCCAAAGAAAGGAGAACATTATAGGACCTGCGCTTTCCAATCCTAGACTATTGTTTGCCAAGATGTTCCCTCCTATCACCCAGGAGACAGGTCACCTCTGATCCCCACACACATGGTGTCCCACCTGTCAATAGGTGTAATTGACTTGTTTCTGCTCTGCCGCTCTTCAAAGAACCTGCATACAAAGCTTTAGGGATGTCCCTCATCAATTGTTCGAAGGACACACCTGTGTGACAAAGACCATTACCCACACGAGTGACACCTCCACTCCTACATCAAAGATGACAAGGCAGAAGAAATCACTGTACCTTTAACTGCGTCCCTAAAACCTGTCATTTTGACTCCTCGTTGTACAATCAACCCTGGGAGAGGACCAGCCATGCATTGGGAATCCTGGCATCTTGCTAGCTCCTGGTCACAGCTGACCAATCCCAAGGGGAGGGGGGAGATTATGGGTGTGCAGTGGTCCTTACTTTGAAGTACCATGAAAGAATGGGATAAATAGGATGCTGTACTCAGATTAAAGTGAAGGAAATTAAGACTTCTTATATGGAATAGTGTCTTTGCAGTTTCAAAGTGTAATGACTACTACCATTAACATGTATCATCAGAAATTTCATATGCCTGCTACCTGATAACCTTACAGTAAAGTTTCACCATTGGGCCTAATAGAGAATTAATTTTTATGTGATGTTATGTAATTCCTTAACATATCATTTCTCTGACATAACCTAACCCCCCCCTATAAATATTAGAATATTGTCAGTTGAACCTTGATGATTGTCGGGGCAGGTAAGGATCAGGCATGTCTCATTTCGGACTAATGAACCTTTTGTTCTTCCTGAAATAAGCCACCATCAGAGATGTTTGGCAGCTTCTCTTACAGAACATCAGAGCACTCGGCACAGTAAGCACTCCAGATTACCACTTAGGCAAAGTACACATCAGCCTATGTGCCTCACGTCTTCTGGAGGCCCTGCAGAACAGATGAAAAATAACACTGATTTGAAAAATGTACAATGTGATGTGTCGGAGGCTGATAATGGAGGCGATAATGGATGACAGATGAAGCAACAGAGCTCCTGTGTCAACATTACACCAAGTGACAATTAAATAATGTTTTGGATATCATTGGGTATACATTTGAGTTTCAAATTCACAAGTAGTAGAAGAGGTGCATCTATGCGATCAGGTGTGGCAACTGTGTGATTGGTCAGAACGTGGAGTGGGAATGAAGGATAGGTAAATGCTGCGAGTTCCCACTGACTCTACATCATAATAGAAAAATCTTCAATTGATGCTTCGGGAACACAGTATATATCAGCTAACACCCGTGGTCCACAAAAGTTAATTACCTTCTCTGGGTTATAACGAAGTTTGATTTATAATGGTGAGCAAGCAGTAAAATGCTCAAATGCTCAGTATTTGAATCAATCAGGCCTCCAAAGGATTTATGGAAGAGATTGCCAAGAAAACTAACGACCAAATGATCGAACCTTCATTCCAGCTATTTCTTCTCCTCTTTCTGTTGTGTATGTGTGGCGCCCCTGCGACCAGGAAGCCACAGGGTGAACTGCAGTTGGGCTAGGTAAGACGGTCAGCTCACAAAAACACCCACACACACACACTCTGACCCTGAGCCCAAGCCACTTCATGTCGGGCGAGGGGTGGCGGGAGTAGCTACGTGTGGGTGGGAGGTAGACAGAACCCGGGAAAGAGGTGGAGGAACTACACTCCAAGAAGAGCTAGGAGTAATGACTGAGGCAGACATAGAGAATGACGGGGCCCGGTGGCCTGCACCCTTAATGGCCGGCCGGGAGCCCAGGCTGGAACCTGTGGAGAAGTAGAAGGAGCCAGGTGAGCCTGATTAATCCGGGTTACTAGTGGCTGGGCCAGAGAACCAGAGTGCCGACTCTGTAGATGTGGCCAGGAACGCTTCAAGCCCCTAATCACGAGACACCCAGTGGGGTGCAGGAACTCCATGTCCCCGAGTCCCAACAACCGGTACGGAGTAGGACAAAGCCATCATACTAGGGCTAGTGACCCAGAGTGTGGGATGACTCACTGTAGAGCCCGTGACAGCTGGACCGAACCCGTATGCAAGAGGAGAGAAAGAACTAGAGAGCCTGAGAGGTACACTGAGGGGGATGATGCAGAGGAGCCATCCCAGCTGCAGTGAGAGCCTGAGCTTATGACCGTTGTGTGGACCCGGTCCATGACAAGTGTAAAAAGAACTGTATCGTTAAGAACTGTGACCAGTGACTGTGGTGTTAAGTGGTAATGGAGTAAAGTACCCGGTCAAATCAAGATCTGTGTGTGACTGTTATTCAAAGGGTGGTTAGACCGGGCTCGCCTGCGGAGCCGCATACCACCTGCACGAGCTGCTGCGTAGGAAGCAGTGGGTGCCTGCTGAGAGGTAATCTGATCGCTGTGCGTGCTGGCTGGAGAAGTTGCGGAGTGAAGATATGTGCAGCATCCCTACATCTGCCCAGGGATCAAGCCCTACCCGTCGGTGGCTAACCATCCCAGCTGCCACCCCCACCACTGTCCCCGGCGGATTCCACAGCAGCGGTGGCCACGACTCATGGGTGGCATCATGAATAACAGAGTCGGGTCACGTCGCAGTGACATCCCCTCTGCAACTGACGAGAGGACCCAGTTCCAAGTACCCCTGCCCCGGGGTGCGACATACTGTATGCTTGTGTCGCACACACAGACAAACAATGCAAAGATTGAGTCATCTTCTCCCCTTCTGGTTTGAGGTTTGTTTTCTATATTGCCTATATCTGTTACTTGGCACAGTTGAGCTTGAACAAGCATCACCTTGGAACAATTTTAGAAAAGAACCAACAATTTTGTCCAGTCCATTTTGGAGATTTGGTGTGAAATTATGTCCATTTTGCCTTTTTTTTCTCAGATTTTTTTGTGTTATTCCAATATACACAAGGGAAATACATATGTGTAGAACAAAATATGTGTAATTCTAATTATTTTTCAGAGGAATACTTAATTTTCTGGAACAATTTCAAAGGTGGCAAGACTTTTGGCCATGACTGTATGTGAAAAAATTATGGTACTGCTGTACATCTATTTCAAATATTGTGATTGTCGGTAGAACTCAGCGCAATTAATTATACTTTATGCCCTTCTTCCTCAGGATACATCCTGAGGAAGAAGGGCGTACCCTTCGAAACCAGTCGATTTGAATGACTTTATGACAATTCAGCAACAGCCAATCCTCCCCCAGGCGTTCCCCTCCCACCGCAGCCATCTACAGTAACGTAGCCCAAGTTACGCAGTGGTCACGTGAACGCTGACGTTGCCAGAGCCGGAATTTGCTGCGTACCCTGGCCACTGATGGAGAGAAATCACGGGAATTTCTGACAGCAGTCTCCGCTCTCAAACACCGGAGGACCATGCACAACAGAAAGCACCAAAAGCTTCCATTACTTACAAAACTTCCAACATCTAATTGGATCACTTAGGACTTCACCTGATCTCCAACAGGTCTAGTAACACCTACCCCCAAAAGGAAAAGCCACAATCAAACCAGGCGCACCACCCAATGTTCTCATCCTCCCACAGATCTAAGATAAAAAGAAAGAAAAACCTTTCACCCATACTACTCCAGACATCAAGCAGGAGTCCAGCTACTAGAAGATTGCTGAAACGGCTACTAGCCACCACAACACCCCCTTCCCCCTCAATTTTATATACTTTTAGAATTTTATTTATATATATATATATATATATATATATATATATACCGTATATATATATAATATAATAATATATATTTATATATATTTTTACACATTGTACTTGATTATATCATTAAAGAAATTATTTTAAAGAAACAGTTCAGTCTTCAATTCTATAAATTCTATAGGATAATTTAGAAGAACCATTACACGGAGCTCTTCTGGACCTCCAAGCAGCAACAAGGACCAACTAACAGCTTATCCAAAGCTACCCCATATATAGCCAGCTCCAGTGTTACAGAACATATTAGCATAATAGCCTATTTCAAATAGTGATGTTTCGGCTTCAAAATACACTGAACCGTTCTCAAGCAGCTCTGATATTGGTGTATATGTGGCGCCCCACATGGTCAGGCGTCACAGTGGGGTATTGCATTCGTAAAAGTAGTGTAACCTTCCCCAGCTGCAGGTGGATACTAGATACTAGAGTAGTAGTGGGAGGTTACTCCTGGGAGGGAGATATATTCACCTCTAGAGGGAGTAGAGAGTGAGTTAGTGGAGGAGAAGGAAGTTGGAGAGGAGTTGAGAAGTTGAGTAGGAATGTGGAGCGTGGCGGAAGGTTAACTCAGACAGCTTCCACGCTGATCTGGAGGGAAGATGAGAGAGGATCCTGAGGGGATCCTGAGAGAGGGTGCCTGACGCGGGAGTCTGGTCCCTAGAGAGAAAGGGGGAACCCCAGCGTGGAGCGACCATACTCCAGGGAATTCCCTAGTCCACCACGGGAACGCCGGACCCAAGGAAACAGCCAGAGTCCACCTCTGAAGTCGTCAATCGGCTGCTGTGGTCTGTTCACCGGCTGTGGCACCCTGCCAGTCGGAGCGGTCTGTCTGCTTCCTCACGAGGGAGGGGAGCCCGAAGTCTACCTTTAAGGAGCCATTGAGTATAGACTCATTCTAGGAGGGGAAGAAAGGACAAGGGTTCGTCAACTAAGGCATACCACGGTTACCACCATACCACCTGGCATCCATTTGTAGCCACCCGTAGAGCTACTTGTTTCTTTAACAACTGTTGCTGAACTGTGGACTTGTATGCTGATGACTGTTTACAGTAAAGTACCTGGGAGAGTGACTTTGCCTCCGTGTCTTTGTGCTGCAGAATTCAACCTGTTTGCTTGCAGAAACGCTGCCCCGGAGGACCAACTCCACCTGTAGGGAGCTTTGCCATCCTTGCCGTGATACCATCGCCCTCTGGAGGACTGTGGCAGCGCTGGTGATCCCTCACCAGGTACTACAGTTGGCATCACGTGACAATAACTCTTATATACATAACCCCGCTATTGAAGTGTCACCTAGGCCACGGTCTCAGGCGCTTCCACCCGTGACATCCCCGCTAACCCCTCTGAGCCTGATACCCGAGTACCCCAGGGCCTTGGGCTCGACATATAAAAGTACCCTCAATTTTTCATGTCTTGTGAGTGCTGCAAACTATTTTGTTCTCCAGATCTGGCATTGAAAAGCACAGGTACTGATGATCATTTTAAAGGAACCTGTCACCTCATTTTACCCCCCTCTGCTATCACTACCTTTCCCTGCACCTTGCTAGCTGATCCCCAACCATCCCTGTCTGAGCTAAAAGTCTGTCTGAGCTGTCTGATATAAAGCTTCAGAAAATGATTTTATAACTTACATGTAACCTGCAGCATAGACTGGAAAGGCGGGCTCCAGGGCTCCAGTCTTCCCCCCTCGCTGGCTCTCAGCACGCTGGGTGTCATCATTCCTTTTGCCGATCCTCTTTTTGAAATTCCCGCCTCCCTCATAATATGATGTGGTGGCCGTAACATCATATCCGGCCCAGTGCATTATGGGGGCTTTTGATGTGTACGCTTCCACTTCAATATGCGCACTGTGCAGGCGTTGGGCCTTACACCTGATCGCCTGAGCCGGAACGTCATATCCAGTCCAGTGCATTGTGGGGGCTGATCAAGTGTATGGCCTGGCTCCAGCGCCTAAGCAGTGCGCATGTTGAAGTGGAGCCGTACACATCATAAGCCCCCACAATGCACCGGGCCGGATATGACATTACAGCCACCGCATCATACTACGAGGAAGGCGGGTATTTCAAAAAGAGGATCGGTGAAAGAAATGAGGACGCCCAGCGGGGCGTGCTGAGAGCCAGCGAGGGGGAAAAATGGAGCCCTGGAGCCCGCCATCCAGTCTACGCTGCAGGCTACATGTAGGTTATAAAATAATTTTTCCTAAGCTTTATAGGACCTTTTTAGCTCACACAGGGATGGTTAGGGATCACCTAGCAAGATGCAGGGACAGGTAGTGATAGCAGAGGGGGGTAAAATGAGATGACAGGTTCCCTTTAAAGACACGATAAGTCCATACAAATATAGAGAGAATTGTGGTACTTGCTACGGACAAAATGTGCTGACTTTATTCAAGCATATTCATAGTGTGCCGGGCAGATATCAGCCGATAGGGGTAGTGTCTGTCCAGCACACTATGTACAGTATATCTTGGAATGAGCTTAGCACATTTTGTTGGAACCAAGTGCCAAATTTCTTTCTATAATTATATATTCCTGTAAAATCTATTTATCTAGGTATCATGGACAGCATATTAGTATCATACATTTCATGCAATTTAAAAGAAAAAAAGCTTTGGCACAATGTTAGCCAGTTGAAATGTGATTGATTGCTCTTAGTGGGATAGACAAAGTAATAATCTTGTAGTTGTGATACATTTTAAGGGCCAACAAAAATAAAATTAATAATGTTGCAAAGCAAACTTTCGAGACTGTTTAGGTCTCTTCATCAGGCATGGTATAACATGTTATATCAGCCTGATGAAGAGACATAAGCAGTCTCGAAACTACAATTCCATTTTGGAACATGGTCATATATCAAAGTCAAACATCAGAAATATTACACTGTGTGCAGAATTATTAGGCAAATTAGTGTTTTGATCACATGATACTTTTTATACATGTTGTCCTATTTCAAGCTGTATAGGCTTGAGAGCCAACTAGCAATTAAGTAAATCAGGTGATGTGTATTTCTGTAATTAGGAGGGGTGTGGTGTAATTACATCAACACCCTATATAAGGTGTGCTTAATTATTAGGCAAATGCCTTTCCTTAGGCAAAATGGGTCAGAAGAGAGATTTGACGGCCTCTGAAAAGTCCAAAATTGTGAGATGTCTTGCAGAGGGATGCAGCAGTTTTGAAATTGCCAAACTTTTGAAGCGTGATCACCAAACAATCAAGTGTTTCATGGCAAATAGCCAATAGGGTCGCAAGAAGCGTGGTGGGCAAAAAATGAGCAAAAAATCTGCCCATGAATTAAGGAATATCAAGCGTGAAGCTGCCAAGATGCCATTTGCCACCAGTTTTGCCATATTTCAGAGCTGCAACGTTACTGGAGTATCAAAAAGCACAAGGTGTGCTATACTCAAGGACATGGCCAAGGTAAGGAAGGCTGAAAAACAACCACCTTTGAACAAGAAACATAAGATAAAACGTCAAAACTGGGTCAAGAAATATCTTAAGACTGATTTTTCAAAGGTTTTATGGACTGATGAAATGAGAGTGACTCTTGATGGGCCAGATGGATGGGCCAGAGGCTGGATCAGTAAAGGACAGAGAGCTCCATTCCGACTCAGACGCCAGCAAGGTGGAGGTGGGGTACTGGTATGGGCTGGTATCATCAAAGATGAACTTGTGGGACCTTTTTGGGTTGAGGATGGAGTAAAGCTCAACTCCTGGACCTACTGCCAGTTTCTGGAAGACAACTTCTTCAAGCAGTGGTACAGGAAGAGGTCGGTATCGTTCAAGAAAAACATGATTTTCATGCAGGACAATGCTCCATCACATGCACCCAACTACTCCACAGCGTGGCTGGCCAGTAAAGGTCTAAAAGAAGAAAAATAATGCCATGGCCCCCCTTGTTCACATGATCTGAACCCCATAGAGAACCTGTGGTACCTCTTAAAATGTGAGATCTACAGGGAGGAAAAACAATACACCTCTCAGAACAGTGTCTGGGAGGCTGTGGTGGCTGCTGCACACAATGTTGATTGTAAACAGGTCAAGCAACTGACAGACTCTATGGATGGAAGGCTGTTGAGTGTCATCATAAAGAAAGGTGGCTATATTGGTCACTCATTTTTTGGGTTTTTGTTTTTGCATGTCAGAAATGTTTTTTCTAAATTTTGTGCAGTTATATTAGTTTACCGGGTGAAAATAAACAAGTGAGATGGGAATATATTTGGTTTTTATTAAGTTGCCTAATAATTCTGCACAGTAATAGTTACCTGCACAACCAGATATCCTCCTAAGATAGCCAAATCTAAAAAAAAAAATACTCCAACTTCCAAAAGTATTAAGCTTTGATATTTATGAGTCTTTTGGATTGATTGAGAACATAGTTGTTGATCAATAATAAAAATAATCCTCTAAAATACAACTTGCCAAATAATTCTGCACACAGTGTATGTCAGAGTCATGTATCATGTGAAATAAAAAACAAGGAGCGCAATGTCTATTATCTGGTGGTTTAGTGGATTAATAAAATTGGGGGTGAGTGGCCACTCACCAGTAGGTATCACCTGATGAAGATATTGTCATACTATCGAAATGCATTGTGGAAGGCGAAGTGTTAATAAAGGTTTGTTAACCAAATTGCTTCAATAGTATTCCCTCACCCCAGTGCTCCACAGACCGCTACAATAATATTGCTTCTAAGAGTCATGTATCAGAGTCAGGTATCAGAATCATGGATCACAATCATGCATCAGAGTCATGTATCAGAATCATGTATCAGAATTATGTATCAGAGTCAGATATCAGAATCATGCATCAGAATTAGGTATCAGAGTCAGGTATCAGGCAGAGTATTTCTGATGTTTGACTTTGATATATGACCATGTCCTAAAATCGACAGCATACAAAATGGATACTGTACATTAGCTTGCTTTTGTATGAAGCAGGAGGTTGTGTAAGACAGTGAATGTGAAGGGAGGGCTTTTTGTTGAAATCTAATATGATTTAAAAATGAAAAGTTATATCATTGTTATTATACTGAGTAGTATTACTTTTTTTTATGTTTTTTTGTTCACTACACCTATCTCTAACCCTAACCCACAACCCCAGCCCTATTTAGGGTTAGAAAAATTGCAAAAATGTAAAAGCAGAACTTGGTAATGAAGGAAGACAGTACTGAATCATATTAATTATTCAATATGATTCAATACTGTTTTCTTCACTCTATAGCTGCTCAGCTTGTCATCTCAGCTGGTCCCTATGTTGAAGGGGTGGCAAGGCGGGGCCTTTGGTAACTCCAAGCGAGGCAGGGCCTTGGCTGCGGAGAAGTCCTGGTTTTGCAGCATGCACCCCGGCCTGCTCCCTAGCGCAACAGTCAAGTCCAGATTTGACCTCGGTGAGGGCCAAAGCACACACAAAGTCAATTAAGCTTATCAACGAAAATTTACTTAAACAGACTCGTGAAACCCAGGCACTCAGCTTACACATTACTTTTTTAGAGTTTTTCACATCAATGCAATTTGTTTAAGACTGTTCCCTTCCTCCCAGTATCTCTAGACTCTCGTCCTCTTCCTTCAGCACCACAGTATTTAGTTTCCCTTGGCTTTAGCCCTGTCTCACCCATAGAGATCCATCCAGAAGAACAATCAAGGTCACTGTTAGACAAAGGTTCCTTCAGCGCTGGCACCGTGACGACCCATTTGTTCGAGTCTATGCTGAGGTCCACTGAAACAGTACCGGAGAAGTCAGTCACTGCCTGGGAGTCTATCTGAGGCAGAGGGCCAGCTCCCACGTACTTATTGCCATGCTCGTCTCCCAGGGTGACCCAGAGGGTCTGGCCAAATCAAAGATGGGGATGCGGTTCCTGTTCCAATTTTCCTCTCTTGGGACTCTCCTTCCAAATGTATGTAGCAGACCCTTTTTGTTAACCATGCACCACCCCTACGGGGCCTCACTAATTGTTGATAACAACCGCCCAAGACTCAGGGGGACCGGGAAACAGTCTTCACCCTGACCACTAGATGGCCATAAACATGTGATTGCACTAATTAATGTTACATCTAGCTGTATAACACTCCTATATATATAGTACCTCCAGTACTGTCCCAAGGAGGTGAAGGGCCGGGACTCTATGCCCATACAGAATTCTGCAGCAGATGACAAACTCAAGTCAGCTATGATGCATAGGTAGCAAAGAGCAGATGATCACTGCACAGGGTTAAGAAAAAGGGGGTTCTGCTCCTTTGACAGTGGGAACAGGCAAGGAAGGGGGGATTTTGAGCCTCCATTTGATGCAATGGGCAGCTGGCCTGTTGTCCTTGCCCTATGCTATGCCATTAGTGTGCCACAGATTTTAACTGCCAAGCCGTGCACTAAGGCCTCTGACCACTAAGCTAAGTCTACCTTTTTCACTGCACCGTTATCATATAGTGTGTCCTGCTAGGCTGTAAAGCCTGGACTCTGGACCTTTTTACGTGGCCTGTAACACTGCCATATTGTTCTTCAGTCCAAATAAAATATTCCTAAAACTGTCTTTATTTATAAAAAAAAATGTGTCATGCTATATAAGTCAGGTAGAGGGTAGAAGACACTCCACGAAAATTGTGACTGCCAATATGTATATGCATTATCACTATTTACATTATATTTTTTTAATGGGGGGCATTGTTCTTTTAACAAATCCATAATTTAAGAGAAAATACACTAAACAGACCTTAGAAAGTTGTACCTAAAATATTCCAAACAATAAAAGTTAACCCTTACTTTTCACTGTACAAAATGTAAACCCAAAAGAGACTCAAGGGCAAAAGGAGACAGATCAAAGAGCTGAGCGCCTAATCCTTGACCTAAGTGACAGGTGCCTCCAGCAAGATGAGTGTGTGACGCATTACAGCTTCGAGGCTTTGATGGAACCCGCGACAGCAAGAAAGGAGAAAAAAAAGATCCACAAATCCCAGACAGAGCCAGAGACAGACAGGATAAGAACAGTGACAAGGCTTTTCCTAAGGCTCCATTAAAGTCAAACATGTGCCGATAGCCATAGCTGAGACAGGCGGACCAGTCATTGTGTCTCTTCATGCAAACAGGTTGATGAACTGCATGACCTAACCAGGGACCATCCATCCAGTGGGCTGGATGCTGCTCTCTGAGGCTTGTTGTAACCCCCATCAGCCCTAATATCACTATAGACCTCATAATATGACATCATTTTTACTAATACTCTAGTTTTCCCATGTTAATGCAATGTGATTTACATGATGTGCCAATTATCTCAACAGATTAAACAGGTTGAAATCCAACCTGTCTTAGGCTAGGGTCACACATAAGACCTGGATCCGTTTTTGGCATCAGTTTTTGAAATAACGGATTATATGTTAAAAAATCGCTATCCGTTCCTATGGAGCCCTATGGAATAACAGATCTATTTTTTTGGTGCCTTAAAAAAAAGGATCCATTTTTCCTAGCATTTTTTTTGTAAAAAATGACTAAGTCCAACAAAACGTTCAGGGGCACAGGAGTCTCAAAAAGCACCCTTAAAAAATGGATTTGTCATGGGAAACAGTCTGAAAAACGGATTGGCATGTGTGACCCTAGCCTTATCCTTGCTGTCTACAAGGTCAGAAGCTTTATTCTCAGCCTTTACTTCTCATATAAAACAAATTTACATGAGATCCTTTAAAGGATCACCAAGCACCTGTATGATGTTTCCAGCATACATGATATGGTGACGTGTGGAATGTTATCCAGCTTTTTCCCAAAGCCAAAACCTATAAATCTGCTTTGTTTCAAAACAAATTAGGTACCAATGTCATGACCACCAATGCCAGCATCATGTGATGTGCTTGGAAAAAGTGCGAGATTTGAAACTCCGGCAGTGTGAAGCCGGCATTTGCAATGCGCTCAGGTTCCGTCTGCCATAGGATTGCATTGACAGCATTAACGCAGTGTTACCTTTCTGCTAAACACTGCGCTAATGCTGAAAAACTCTAAGTTTTAGACGGAACCCCCTGAATGCAGGGAGTAACGCTAGTCTGACTCTACCCTTAGATAGAAAATTATGTAGAAAGACATTAATGGTCCAGTGATGCCAGCAAACGTCAGTTTTGACCTGTCCTTGCAATGGATGCACACCAGGTATGCACCCAAAGGCACAGTGTTTGTGTAAGGATGGACCAAGTGCCGTATCAGCAGTGTAGACCAACTGAAGTCCACTGTGTGTAAAATCAATGCCATTGGGCCAATCCAGAAGTAAGCCGCCATGTAGTATGCAGTTCCCAGGTTGACCACTCCTGAAGATCAGAGGTGGTCGATGATAATCCTTAGACTCTCCCAGGATTTCACATAATCAGATCTCTTTTTATAGCTTTGATCTGTGTGTTCATTTGAAAACTTTCAACCTGCTTGGATGCTAATTGTTTGTCTCTTGTGTCACCGCGCTGACTATGACAAACAGCGGTTCATGCGGCTGTCACATCCCCCGGCTGCTTTCATCCTCTGGGGTAATCATGAAGCATTAAATGCCTCGCCTGTAAGGAAAGGAAACATTTCACACACAATTGTTACTTCTCTGGCGTCGGTTCATCATCACGTTGTCAGGACTAGGATTAAAGACCTCATCATTGACTATCTTCGCCCCCCACACCCAACCCACATACAACGAAGAGGAGGAAAGTGTTTTCCAGGGCGGAAATGGTATTATCCAGTTGTCTACAAATCATTGAGGCATCATTCATTGTGTTTAGTATGTCCATTTTCAGCCAACAATATCCATGACACTCAGGACAAAAATATATTTAAACCCATTGGGTTGACCTTTTCCAAATAAAAATAGGATACCTATCCATGGACATAGTCAAAAAAATGAAAAGTAATCAGGTTAAAGAGTTTGCACTGGATTAAAAACATAGTTGCTTTTACTCTAGAAACAGCACCTCACCTGTTGTAGGGTTGGATTTGGTAATGCTTTTAAGCTCTTTTGAAATGAATGGAGCTGAGCTCTAATACCACACACAACCTGTGGACTGGTGTGGCACTGGTTTTGGAAGCAAATCACCAACTATGTGACAACTAATTTGAGTTGTATCAGTGCTTGTGATTTATGAGGTTATCTCGTATATAAATTTGCTATGATGTAGGATTGGTGAGATGTTCAGAGGCAAAAAGAGACACTAGAGCACCTTGGCTTTCTCATTTCAGCACCAAGCACAACAACATCCATTGCACCATGGCTGAAACACACATTTTTTGCTTGAATTGGCTGAAGCCACAGACACTACTACACTACATTCACACACAGTGTTTTTGATGCATTTTTTGAGGATCAGTTTTTGCAGTGAAATGGATCCATTTCGGAGCTTCCCAGCAAAGTCAATGAGTTGTCAAGATTTGTCATTCAGATACAATTGACTAGCGCAGGGTATGGGGACTCGGGTATCTGGGCCCTCTGCTACGGTAGGGATGTCACTGGTGGCCTGCCCAGACCCGTGGCCCTGGTGGTCAACTAAAAAGGGGTAGTTAGAATGGGAATAAAAGTTATTATGTTTATCGTGACGCCACCTGTGGTATCTGGTGACTGCACCAGGGCTGCGTAGGGCCTCCAGGGATGATGGATGAGCAGCTAGGTGTTGAAGCTCCCCACAGGCAGAGCTGGATCCCTGAGGTGTTTGGTAATGAAGATGAGGGATGGAGCAGGGACTTGGCCGGGCTGTTGGATAACAGAACAGTCTCTGTGGAGGGCAGGGGCGCGGGTAAGAAACTGACCACACCGCTGGTTTTTCTTTACCTTTTGCTGGTGTAGTTGCAGGTAAACGTCTAGAGCACTGTCGGGTGTTCAGGATACACTTCTGGGTCTCCACAGCGAGTGGGTATAAGACCTCCTTGTCTCTTTCTCCGTGTGTGTGAAGCCCCTGCCCCATGTGAAACTTGACTGGCCGCCTCTGCTCTCCCTCTCTCCACCTGCACTGTCGGCGGGACACCCTCGATGGACTACCGCTGTTCCTCTCTCTGTGGTGCCTGACTCCCTGGTGAGTGACTGCGCAGATGCCTGGGAGACCAAAGTCTCCACGGTGGACCGGTATTCTCTACTGGGCCAGGTGCTCTCCAGTAGACTTGGACTCTGGTGTCCGGTGTGCTGTTTGGGTGAACCTAACGCTGGCTCTTCGGTTCAAACTTTGTACTTTCTGTTTTCCTTGCCTTCTGACCCCACTCTTGGGCCTTGCAGGACTACTCGCAGCACCGATCACCAGTACGTCTTCACCGCTCTTGTAGCGTCTGCACACTCCCACTAACTCCACCTCCAGCATCAGTATTTATAGGGGATCTTGCCTAAAGGCAGCAAGTTGGGCTCCCCCTACTGTGCTGGGGTGGAAAGTGTTGTTTGTGTCTGTGTACCCACTGTGGAAACCCATCTGTGCTGTAGGTGAGTCTGTGCTTACCTGTGTGAGCAGGGCGTCACACAACCTTTTGCAGGAGTGCATTTTTTTTGGCTCAAAAACTGATCCTCAAAAAGAATGAGCATGTCAATATGTGAGGCGTTTTATCTAATCCTGTTTTTCCATTGAAACCATTGTATATGGGCTTAAAAAAAATACAACAGTCTAAAACAGATTACTTCTTTTTTGATGCGTTTTTTTACAGCTGAAAAACGGGTCCTCAAAAAATGCATCAAAGATGCTGTGTGTAAATGTGGACTGAATGTGAGGTGGTTGTATGAGTTAGATTTCCATTTATAGTTGATTGTAAAGCTAGGGTCAGACTTGCGTCTGCCCCTGAGCCTCGTGGATCTGGGAAAAACTTAGAAATATTCTGCCTTAGCATGCACCGCTTGTCTATTGATCTCTATGGCAACCGGATGCTTACCTCAGGCGCCAGTTCCACATAGATCTCCTTGATATGCGCTGTTTGCAGCATCTTTCTGTGCGCTCTGCTCCCGCTAAAAACGCATCAAAACGCATGCGTTTTTGCCCCCATTGATTTTAATGGAAATGCATGGAAAAACGCATGTGCATTTTCAAAAACGCAAAACGTATGCGTTTTTTCAAAGGCAGACCAAAACGTTGCTGTGACGTTTTGGTCTGCGTTTGCAAAAACGCATGTGCATTTTTGAAAACACATGCATTTTTGCATGCTTTTTTACATGTGTTTCCATTAAAATCAATGGGGACAAAAACGCATGCGTTTTGATGCGTTTTTAGCGGTAAAAACGCATAGGCCCTTTTCACATCCAAGGCTGGGTTGCGTTTCCCTGCATTTGCGTTTCTATGCGTTTTTACCGCTAAATTGATTACCCCTTGATTTTAATGGAAACGCATGTAAAAACACATGCAAAAACGCATGTGCGTTTTAAAAAATGCAAAACACATGCGTTTTTGCCAACACAGCGCTAGACGCATTCCCCGATGTTTTATGCTGCGTTTGCAAAAACGCATGCGTTTTGCATTTTTGAAAACGCACGTGTTTTTGCATGCATTTTTACATGTTTCCATTAAAATCAATGAGGACAAAAACACATAGAAACGCAAATTAAGCAAAACGCAAACCTGCATTAGATGTGAAATAGGCCATAGAAACGCAAATGAAGCAAAACGCAGCCCTGCATTAGATGTGAAAGGGGCCTCAGGCTAGGGTCACACATAAGCCCTGTATTCATTATTGGCATCAGTTTTTCCACTTTTGTGTTCTAAGGCTAGGGTCACACTTAGGCTAGGGTCACACTTGGCTGCGTTTTTGAGGATGTTTTTGGCAGCCTCCGTTTTTTGGGCTTCGTTTTTGATGTTAGGTCTGGAGCAGCCTTAAAAAACGCAAGCAAAAACGCATGCAAAATCTGATGGTACCATTTACTGCCATGCGTTTTTGCATGCGTTTCCCATAGGGCCCCATGTTAAAAAAACACATGCATTTTCTAAAAAACTCCCATCATAAAAAATCCGGATCCGGTTTTGCAACTGCTTCGACGGAGGCAGACTGCATGATTTTTACCGCGGGGTTGAAAACTGGATCCGGTAACCGGATTGCAAATAGTGCAATCCAGTTCTTGTATTGCAGCCTATTGGCCCCTTTACACGCAGCTACAGGTGACAGGTTTTCCACAGGTAACTTACTGGTTGCAGTGAAATCATGGAGACATAGTTCTATCTTGGTGCTGTGTACAAATGTGTCCGTCTGCCATAGGGCAGTTCTCCTGTCATTCAACACGATCTGTGGTGAAAGCTCCTAAAGTGTTCCCGGATGTCAGCGCCGAAGCACAACACTTTATTACGGCGCAAGCATTATACAGTTAGGGCCAGAAATATTTGGACAGTGACACAAGTTTTGTTATTTTAGCTGTTTACAAAAACATGTTCAGAAATACAATAATATATATAATATGGGCTGAAAGTGCACACTCCCAGCTGCAATATGAGAGTTTCCACATCCAAATCGGAGAAAGGGTTTAGGAATCATAGCTCTGTAATGCATAGCCTCCTCTTTATCAAGGGACCAAAAGTAATTGGACAATGGACTCTAAGGGCTGCAATTAACTCTGAAGGCGTCTCTCTCGTTAACCTGTAATCAATGAAGTAGTTAAAAGGTCAAGGGTGGATTCCAGGTGTGTGGTTTTGCATTTGGAAGCTGTTGCTGTGACCAGACAACATGCGGTCAAAGGAACTCTCAATTGAGGTGAAGCAGAACATCCTGAGGCTGAAAAAAAAGAACAAATCCATCAGAGAGATAGCAGACAAGCTTGGAGTAGCAGAATCAACAGTTGGGTACATTCTGAGAAAAAAGGAATTGACTGGTGAGCTTGGGAACTCTAAAAGGCCTGGGCGTCCACGGATGACAACAGTGGTGGATGATCGCCGCATACTTTATTTGGTGAAGAAGAACCCGTTCACAACATCAACTGAAGTCCAGAACACTCTCAGTGAAGTAGGTGTATCTGTCTCTAAGTCAACAGTAAAGAGAAGACTCCATGACAGTAAATACAAAGGGTTCACATCTAGATGCAAACCATTCATCAATTCCAAAAATAGACAGGCCAGAGTTAAATTTGCTGAAAAACACCACAAGAAGCCAGCTCAGTTCTGGAAAAGTATTCTATGGACAGATGAGACAAAGATCAACCTGTACCAGAATGATGGGAAGAAAAAAGTTTGGAGAAGAAAGGGAACGGCACATGATCCAAGGCACACCACATCCTCTGTAAAACATGGTGGAGGCAACGTGATGGCATGGGCATGCATGGCTTTCAATGGCACTGGGTCACTTGTGTTTATTGATGACATAACAGCAGACAAGAGTAGCCGGATGAATTCTGAAGTGTACCAGGATATACTTTCAGCCCAGATTTAGCCAAATGCTGCAAAGTTGATTGGACGGCGCTTCATAGTACAGATGGACAATGACCCCTAGCATACGGCCAAAGCTACCCAGGAGTTCATGAGTGCAAAAAAGTGGAACATTCTGCAATGGCCAAGTCAATCACCAGATCTTAACCCAATTGAGCATGCATTTCACTTGCTCAAATCCAGACTTAAGACGGAAAGACCCACAAACAAGCAAGACCTGAAGGCTGCGGCTGTAAACGCCTGTCAAAGCATTAAGAAGGAGGAAACCCAGCGTTTGGTGATGTCCATGGGTTCCAGACTTAAGACAGTGATTGCCTCCAAAGGATTCGCAACAAAATATTGAAAATAAAAATATTTTGTTTGGGTTATGTTTATTTGTCCAATTACTTTTGACCTCCTAAAATGTGGAGTGTTTGTAAAGAAATGTGTACAATTCCTACATTTTCTATCAGATATTTTTGTTCAACCCTTCAAATTAAACGTTACAATCTGCACTTGAATTCTGTTGTAGAGGTTTCATTTCAAATCCAATGTGGTGGCATGCAGAGCCCAACTCGCGAAAATTGTGTCACTGTCCAAATATTTCTGGCCCTAACTGTAAATGCATTTCAAAACGGCGGCAAATATTTACACATTATATATCATATACAATGAGTTTGCCTACAGGAGGGCACATAACCACAGGCTAATTGAAATACTATGCTATATAACAAGTATTCATAGGGGAGCCCTTATACCGTGTTTCCCCGAAAGTAAGGCCCCCCGATTGTAAGGCCGCCTAGGGGTAAAGGGGGGGCCTGCTAATGTAAGGCCTCCCCCGATTATAAGGCCTCACAACAGGGGGGGGCCAATGTAAGGCCCCTAGCGGAGGGGGGGGGGAGCTGGAGCGGGTCGCACGTCACGTGCGCCCGCTCATTACATATGCACTGTATCCCCCTGTCAATCAGCGACAGGGGGAGCAGTGCATTATACTGTATATATGGGCCCCCTCCTGCTGGCACACTACGTCCGTCCTCTGTCCTCGGCTGTCTCCCGGATCATGTGACCCGTCGCAGCGCATGACGTCATCGCGACTGCGACCGGCCGGTCACATGATCCGGGAGACAGCCGAGGACAGAGGACAGACGCGCTGGCTGCTGCAAGAAGACCCTGGAGGGTAAGATGTCTGCAGCAGCAGCAGCGGTGGGGGCCTCAGAACAGGGGGGTAGTGTGCCAGCAGGAGGGGGCCCATATATACAGTATAATGCACTGCTCCCCCTGTCGCTGATTGACAGGGGGATGCAGTGCATATGTAATGAGCGGGCGCACGTGACGTGCGACCCGCTCCCGCAGTGTCCCAGCAGGAGGGGGCCTGTAGGCCACACTGCTGGGGCACCCAATGTAAGACCCCCCCCAAAAGTAAGACCGGGGGCCACTTTTGGCCCCCAAAAAAATGTAAGACAATGTCTTACTTTCGGGGAAACACGGTATGATTCAATCATGAAAGGAGCAGTACCTTGTTAAATCAGTTTGCCTACAAAAGGACCCATATTAACAGGCTCATTGAACTATTATGCCATATAGCAAATACTCATAGGGGAACCCTTATATGTTTCAATCATTAAAGGAGCAGTACCATATTGAATTAGTTTATCTACAAAAGGGCACATAATAACAGGCTCATTGAAATACTATATTATATAGCAGGTCTTTATAAGAGAACCTAAATCATTAAAGGAGTAGTACAAAGCTCTTAGCAAATGTAAGAGTAGATATACTTTTTTATGTATACAGAGAAACAATTCACATAAAATCATATACAATAGCACAAATAAATATAAGACAAAGTCACCTTTATACATCAATATGCAAGTAGTTGTTTAAGATTAAGGTACCGTTACATATCGGTGCTCACAATACATGATACATCCATATGAATTACCAAAACAACCACATCTAAGTGTCAAGAGGTCATAATAACTACTCCTAATACGGACAAACGACCAAAAGATAACCTTTTCATTTTATATATTTCTATAGCCACCCTCATCCATATACATTACCAAATAATGCCCGTGTACAGAATCCCTTTCCAAAATATAGAAGTTTTGTAAAGATTATTGCCATCCCAAAGAGAATGTTAGTCTTCCATCTAAATTGAATCAAAAGTGATATTAAAAACAAGTAAAAACAATTACTACATGATGATAAGGGTGGAGAAAAATCAACAAGAACCAAGTAGACATCCCCGTTGATCATAATCTACGTTCATGCCTTTTGGGGACAAGGTATCCAACTCAAATATCCATTTTAATTCTTTCATTTTTAATTGAGCCACCCGGTTACCACCTCTCCTAAGGGGGGCACATCGTCTATGACCCTGAATCTAAGTTGGTTGACCGTGTGACCCATTGCATGAAAATGTCTAGGCACCGGTAGATCAGTCAACCCCGTTCGGATAGTACTTTTGTGCTTCCCTATGCTGGCCTTCACCTCCATAGTCGTCTCCCCCACATAGAGAAGACCACATGGGCAACAGATCGTATATACAACAAAATTACTGTTGCATGTATATCTTTTTTTAATTTCATATCTTTTTCCCGAACGTGGGTGACTGAAATACCGGCCCTTTAAAAGGTTTCCACAGCACGCACACCCCAGACAGGGAAAATTTCCCAGACTGGGAGGTGCAAATGTTCTCTGGATATCTTTTTTTGTACTACCAATGTCCGCATGTACCAAGTCATCTTTCAAACTGTGTCCCTTCCTATAAGAGATCAAAGGGAACAGTTTGAACTCCTCAACCTCGGCGTGTCCCTTTGTAAGTAAAGGCCAATGCTTTTTGACAATATCCATGATTTTCCTACTAGTCTTGCAATATGTGGTCACAATGGGAATTCTCTTTGGAGGAACCATTTTCGGCTTAGGGTTAAGCAATTCCTTCTGCTCAATACTCAACGCTTTTGTTTTAAACTGTATCAAATCACTTTTAGGATACCCTCATTTAAGAAATCTATTAGTCATGTCCTGTAATCGACCATCAATTTTAGTGTCATCGGAAACAATCCTACGTACTCTTAACATTTGGCTCCAAGGGAGTGACTCCACCATTTTCCTGGGATGCTCGCTAGAAAAATGCAATGTGCTATTTCTATCAGTGCTCTTAATATAGAGATCAGTTTTTAACACCCCATCATCCTTATAGACTAAAGTGTCTAAAAATTGCATTTCATCTAGCGAGCATGTCATAGTAAAGCCTAATCCAGGGTGAATGTTGTTTAGGAAGTTGAGAAAACTATCCAACTCTTTTCTACTCCCATCCCACACAAAGATGTCATCGATGTAACGTCGCCAGCCTCTGACATGGTGCCAATAAGAAGAACTGTACACATGTTCGCCCTCGAGGACAGCCATATAGATGTTAGCATAAGTTGGGGCCACATTTGACCCCATGGCTGTCCCCAGGCGCTGCAGATAAAACGCATGCGTTTTTGAAAAACGTACACACACATGCATTAACGCATATGTGTTTTTGGACTTTGAAAAAAAAATGACCAAAATATTGCTAAAAACGGATTTAAGCCAAAAATGGATGGTATGTGTGACCCTGGCCAAGGGTCCCAAAAACGCAGAGCCGCACAGGAGGGTCAAAAAGCACCCTAAAAAATACGGATCAGTTATTAGCCTTAGGGTATGTGCACACAATGTCTTCTTCAGACGGATTCCACCTAGAACCTGCCTGAAAAATTAAAAAAAATGCCAAAAAGAATGAACACATGCACAGCAATGTCAAAACAAATTTCTGTGCACATTGTGTCTTTTATCACTTCACCGTCACCGGGAAGCTGCTAAAAGAAGTGACCATCATTCTTCTGGCTTCTTCCTCTTGAAAGCCGTCATTATATAGCATAGTAAATTGATTTTACAAAAGGGTCGGTCGCAAAGCCACCCCAAAAGATGAGGGTGTCCACAAAGACATTTCAGAGAAACCACCGCCAGTGTTTTCTTGAAGTGCTTTTTGCTTAAAAAATTATGCGGCTGTGCTGGCGTTTTTGTACATACCCTTATGTACAAAATGGTCACCCTGGCATCATCACCGTCAAATTGCCTCCCAGTTGCGGCATGTAAATTGGGAATTTGGCGGCAATAAAAAACCTGTCGCCTGGTTCTGATTACAGAGCACTGCTCCAAAATCCAAAATCAGAGGCAATCATGAAGGCGAGATTCCCGGCTTTGGGCGTGTGAACGGGCGATAGTAATGGAATCTGCGTCGCCTATTGACTTCCGTAGGCGTGCCACAGCGTGAAGGAGTCCGCGCCCCATCAGCAATGATTGGTGGTGGCTACTGTGTTTCCATTGGCTGTCTCTTCACCGGGCGACATATTTGAAGAGCTAATGAAAAATATGAGATATCCGTTGCAACACTGACACTGAATGTGCACATTTCATGAGCGCAATGAGCGGCCGAGCTGCACAGCTAATACAAGTATAATGATGAAATGTATTTTAGCAATCACTGCCCTAGAATATAATGCAAATAGGAAGACTTAGCTTCAGCAGTGGCCACTGCGGAGTGCCTGGTGACCGATGGCAAGGTGCTTCCATCTCACCAGGTCCTAACACTATAGGCCACGTTGCACACACAGATATCTGTTCAGAGATTGTTCGCAGATCTCTGGTTGCAGTGAAATCATGGACATATTGTTACATTTTGTGGCTGTGTACAAACAGAACAATGTGTCCATGATTTCACTGCAACCAGAGATCTGTGACCAATATCTGAACAGATATCTGTGTGTGTAATGTGGCCTTAAGACTATCAGAGTTGTGCAATGTGAATGGGTTTATATGCCCTTATTTTTAATTGAAACAGGAAAAGTATGTGCTGAGCTCCAACATGATGGAGACCTCAGCTGGCTTCCGGGCGGGGAAGGGGGAGGGGGAAGAGGGAACTCAGTCAAAAAGAATACATAATTAATAGCAATGGATGACTGGCATCTAACCTGCTATCCATGCTATTAATTATGTATTCTTTTTGACTGAGCTCCCTCTTCCCCCTCCCCCTTCCCCGCCCAGAAGCCAGCTGAGGTCTCCATCTTGTTGGAGTCCAGCACATACTTTTCCTGTATCAATTAAAAATAAGGGCATATAAACCCATTCACATTGCACAACTCTGATAGTCATAGTGTTAGGCGCTGGTGAGATGGAAGCACCTTGGCGTTGGTCACCAGGCACTCCGCAGTGGCCACTGCTGAAGCTAAGTCTTCCTATTTGCATTATATTCTAGGGCAGTGATTGCTAAAATACATTTTATCATTATACTTGTATTAGCTGTGCAGCTCGACCGCTCATTGCGCTCATGAAATGTGAACATTCAGTGTCAGTGTTGCAGCGGATATCTCCTATTTTTCATTAGTATGTTTTTTTCTGCTTGCACCTGCACTTTGAGGTTAGATGCCAGTCATCCATGCTATTAATTATATTTGAAGAGCTGTCACTTCAGCACCACACACATCTTCACCTACACAACCATCCACTACATCAGTCCAATTATGTGCGCATTCAATAGCGAAAGCTATGCTAGGCGCGTGTATTGGAAGTTTCACTGTGTCCACTATACTGCCACATATGACAGTTCAGATGTTGGCCTACACATTGCACATGGGTGCCATGGGCAACACACTGCAATCGTTTGTGAATATGGTGACGCTGATGGCTATATTACTCTGCTCCCGCTACCTTGTTAGCGTCCTCAATGTTGTTTGGCGCTGCCAGTGTGCGTGGTACCATCATGACGTTTGTTTTGGTTATTCCCTGTCTGCCAGGTGCCTGCCCCTCCCCTGCACATAGGAGAACAGTCATGGCCGCCACACAGTACGCTGCCACATGGGGTCTAGCAGAGCTAATGCTTCTCATAGACCTATGTGACCGCCATGACTACTGGTGTCAACAGCGTCATCGGCACCAATGGCTGCGAAAGCGCAGCATACGCTGGAGGATCCAGCGGGCTCTGCTCAAGAAACTGGGGGTGGAGAGGACCCGCAAGCAGATCCAGAAAAAAATAGCGGACCTGAAGCACAAGTCCCCAGGGCGCATTGTGGATCTTCGTGCAAGGATTGCCAGGCTGCGTGGTGAGTACTTGGTAATGCCAAACACACACATGGCAAGCTATATACTCCTAACACTACACAAACATCATGTGGTATTGTGCCATGCCACATAATGTCGCCTAAGCCACCATGTGGAGCTGTCACCAATGTGCATCTGCATGTTGGTTACACTGCAACATGAAGGTGTACGAAACACTCATTTGTCATCCAAATGGTGATGGCTATAGTGGTCCATGACACCTTGCAGCACATATGTGTGACCTGTGACGCATATCATTTTTCTACACATTGATGACAATACAGAACACTTAATACAATCTCACTGCTATATGTTGGCCCCCATGGTGCGAACACCTGATGCTTACTGGCTGCTCTTGTGTTCAAGTTACAAATACCTACCATGCTAAGCCAAGGGTTATATAACATTCAAAATACGTGGTCACTGGTGTTGTACTCATGTACCAAACCAGAGTGGGTCCTCACCATAGGGTAGGCGCCGACCATAACCTTTCACCGTACCATTCACGCCGTCATGACATTCATACACACACACAAGGTGTTTTCCCTTTGTTGTGATCCTTTTATTAAATTGCTCTGTTATCATGTTTGATATTACAGATGATGATGACTCTGTGTCTGGGGGATGCTCCACAGTCCTCAACACCACCCGGGACACCCCCACCACCTTCCCCTGAGGGCCCAGCCAGTCCCTCCCCACTCGGGACTCCAGCAGCCTTGGCCCCGGAGGGCCCAGCCACACCCTCCCCAGCAGAGACTCCAGCAGCCCCAGCCCCGGAGGGCCCAGCCACTCCCTCCCCAGCAGGGACTCCAGCAGCCTCGGCCCCAGAGGGCCCAGCCACTCCCTCCACACCAGGCCCACAAGCCTTGGCTGCAGCCAGCCCTGGAGCACTGAGAGCACCACCCCACCCCAGCATCTCCAGCTCCCGGCCGAGCCCTGGTGTGTTGTTGGCCACATACCCTCACCTTGAGCCTGCTGCTTCAGTGTATGGTGGTATGTGTCTGCTAAGGTCTACCAGCTTGCTAATGTACTTATTGTTGTGTTCTCCACACACCAGTATGTGAGTCCTGTTTTTTTTTTTTTTTTTTTGATGAAGGAGAACCAGCCCGAGCTGCAGGCTGGGCTGTCAGCCCATCCCCATCTCATACAGATGGCACCCGGGATGGTGATGTGCTGCATACGTATAATCACTAACAATTCCCTCAAACACCCACCCACACATACACAGGTAACTCACTAATGTCCTTCTTTCCCATACAGGTGTACCAACCATTGAGGAGCTGCTGCTGGCTCACCAAGAGGCACAGCAGCACATGGAGAGGGCACATCAAGAAGGGCAGCAACACCTTGCCCGCTTGGGTGCCATGATTCACGCCCTCCAGACAGCCCAGTCCGCCAGGGCCCCTACTCCATCACCCCCCACCCAATAATGTGACCATAGTCACCTAATAATTGTTGTCCATGTTGGACCCTTGTTGTTTTCCCTGTTGCCATGGTGGCACCTTAGTTTGTTAGGCCACTTTGGCCTCTTTTCTTATAGTGTCCCACATTGGGAAAGTGGGTAGTGTGTATTGGCTACTCCTAACCTGACCAAGGCTTTTTGCTTGTGTTGGCAATGTTTTTTAAAAATTATAGTCTCAAATAAAATTCTGCCCAGCTACATCCTGTGTCATCCCTTGTTGCAACACATACAGGGTAACGTTTGTGAGGTTACATTTGACCAACCACACTGGGCCACGGTCTTTCAAGAGGTATATGGTGTCACATGGCAAACATGTCACCATACTGGACTATTACAACCACGATGCACCCCTATATGACATCAATGTCTACTATATGACACCCACAGTAACAAACACACACACACAAACATACTGGTCAACGTGACACAGATATGGACAAAGTTGTGGGTAAATTATATTTTTTTTTTTTTTTTTTTTTTTTTTTAAACAGATTAAAATTAAAATGGGGCCAAGCTGCCCATCAAAAAAGTCTGTTTGTATGGCAACCTTGTGCATTGGCTAGTAGCGCCCGTCATCTTCCTCCTCCTCTGCTGGCTCAGACAATGGGGCCTCCCTATCATCCTCACAGACCCATCGTTGGTGTCATGGGCCAGCTCTGCTTGCCTGTCTTCGGGGGGGGAGGAGGAGTATCATGATTTTGCCTACTCCTCACCATGCGTCTTGCGGGTGCAGTAAGCCCTGGGGTGGTCTTGCGGGGAAGCAACCAAGGGGCCCCCCATCGCAGGGACCCATCTACGCCCACCTCCAGGACACGAAAGATGGCCCTCTCGGCGATGTTCCTTTGCTCTGGCTCCATGCGGGCCACCATCTTGCTGGAGACATACCCGATCCCAGAGCTGGGGGTCCTCTCTCGATCTAGGAGGACCCGTTTTGCCCAGGTACCCAGCTCCGTGTTTGGTGGGGCAGGTGGTCTTCTTTGTTGGATTCCAGAGCTGGGCCCTGGGCCCAGCCCCCCACCACTGGGCTCAGGCACTGGCTCTCCCGCAGATGTTGAGGGGAGAGCCTCGCCAGCTGCTGGCTCCTCATCACTGGAGCCCGGCTCCCGAGGGGCCTGAAAAATAAACAAATAAAAAAAAAACATCAGCCACATGTTGCTATGCAATTTAAGCTAATACCACAACCAAACACCCAAGACAACATAGAGACAATCTCACCAAGGCGAACACCAAAAGCCACAGGAGCAGAGCTTGGAAACCAAAAGAACAAAGAAGTAGACCAGTGCAGTATACTCACCTGAGGCTCCACATTGATATGGCAAGTGCTTAAAAATAACACAACACAATCTGTGCTAACAGCCACCACAAAACAGATAGAAAAGAACAGTGAACAAGATTTGTGAAGGAAAAGCACAATGGTGACTTCCACATGTGCTGCAAACCCCACATCAGTGGAAAGAACAGGCTGGGTAGATAGATCACACAAACACAATTACCCACCTCCTGCGATTGGGCAGGGTCTTGGGCTGCGGCCACAGCTGGTTGCGGGCGGCGCCTGCTGCACCATGTTCCCCAAGGCCCCTCCTGGCCCAGGGTGAAAGTGAGGAGGTCATAGTACCCCAAACGTGGCCTACGGACCTCCTCAGCTCCAGCCCCGGACCGGGCCTCAAGCCAGTTTTTGTGGGTCTTGGTGAACATGGTGCGCAGGCGTTTGGTCTTCTCCGCAACCATGGACACTGTCCAGTTCTTAGTGGGTTGGAGCCGGTTCACCAGCTTCACCAGCGGCCTGTAGGTTGCCGCCCTTGCTGCCTGGTCATGATATTCAGGCAGCGACACCCGCCACAGGCATTCGTGTTCCTGGTATATGGTGAGGAGCTGTGACACAAAATCGTGATACCGAGCGATCTGAAAAACAAACATCTAATTGTGTCATGCAAATACATGGCCATCACAGGTGACACCCTACTCTGTGTCAGCCCCTGAGGAAAGAGCTGGGTTTTGAGCTCCGAAACGCGTCGGAAAATAAAGCAGAAAATTACTTTACTCAAAGCATTCCGGTGTCTTTGATATTCCTTTCGAGCAGCAGCGTGGACCTGAAGGCACTTA
>JARQOC010000006.1:379550075-379586429 GCA_033576535.1 Allobates femoralis | reverse complement strand
AGCAGCGGGGATCTTTAATCAGCTTTGCTTTGCTTGGTTTTTCAGGTTTTGCTATGTACAGTCCTATTTTGGCTTGGGAAGCACACTGTAGCATAGACTCTGCCTTTTTCTAGAAGGTTCCCTGTATAACGTGCGGCCTTTCTATTCTTTACCGCTCGTAATCGCTAGAGGACAGGAGCAAACAGGTGATGTTTCTCCTAACACAGCGCTCGCCCCTACAAACCATTAGGAGTTCTGGCTCCTACAGACCAGTTATACACTCCTAATCAACTCGTTACCTGCATTAAAGACAGCTGTCTTAGGGCCCTTTCACATCAGCGTTTTTTGAAATTCGCGGCAGATGCGGTGAAAAAAACGCATCTGCCGCGTTTAACGCATAACCGCGACACTTGCGGCACACTTGTGGCAAGCCCCATGCAATGTCTATGGGGCTTGCGGTAAGGGTACGGCAGGTGCGGCAAGTGCGGTTTTGGCACTTGCGGCAGGTGCGGCCGCGAAAAAAAAATGCTGTCAGCCGCGTTTTTTTCCACGGCCGCACCTGCCGCAACTGCCAAAACCGCACTTACCGCACCTGCCGCAAGTCCGCCTATACCTTGCATGGCGTTTACCGCAACCGTGCCGCAAGTGCAGCCGGTATGCGGTAATCGCGGCAGATGCGGTTTTTTCACCGCATCTGCCGTGATTTGAAAAAAACGCTGATGTGAAAGGGCCCTTATATTGTCACCTGTATAAAAGACTCCTGCCTATACACTCAATTAATCAATGAAAGATAAAAGTATAGAAGTCTCATAAGGAGCGCTAAGGATGACAGTATGATGGTATATAAGCAAAAATTAATAAACCTTTATTAATAATCCTCCTGCAAACTCCACAACATGTTTCGACAGTACATAGGACCGTCTTCATCAAGTGGTTGTCACAACAACTAGTTTTAACTAGCGTCCAGAGATCCTACACAGCTCCCCTTTTTCTTTTTGTTTTACACTCAATTAATCAGACAGTCTCTAAGGCTGGCTTCACATTAGCATTCCCCTCCGCAGCGTTCTGCGGAGGGGAATCGCCATGTGTGCGCAGCGGCCGCCAGCTCCTATCTTTATAATGGGAGCGCACGGTGCTGTGCTTGACAGCGCATGACCGTGCGCACCCATTCACTCCCATATGTGATCTGTGCGCGGGCGGATGCCTGCGCACAGATCACACACTCTCGTCCGCACCAGGAATGCAACATGTCGCGTCCCTGGTGCGGACGAGACTGTGTGATTTGTGCGCAGGCATCCGCCTGCGCACAGATCACATATGGGAGTGAATGGGTGCGCACGGTCATGCGCTGTCAAGCGCAGCACCGTGCGCTCCCATTATAAAGATAGGAGCTGGCAGCCGCTGCGCACACATGGCGATTCCCCTCCGCAGAACGCTGCGGAGGAGAACGCTAATGTGAAGGCAGCCTAACCTCTCCAGCATGGGCAAGACCAAAGAGTTTTCTAAGGAGGTCAGGGAAAATATCCTAGACCTGCACAAGGCTGGAATGGGCTACAAAACCATAAATAGGACGCTGGGTGAGAAGGAGAGAACTGTTGGTGCAATAGTAAGAGAATGGAAGATATACAAAATGAGTGTCAATCGCCATCAATCTGGGACTTGATGCAAAATCTCACCTCGTGGGGCATCCAGGATCATGTGGAAGGTGGAAGATCAGCCTAAAACTACACAGGGAGAACTTGTTAATGATCTCCAGGCAGCTGGGACCATTGTCACCAAGAAAACCGTTCCTATTCAGCTGAGAAAATAAATACGGTATATACATAAATGCATACCACATCCAGGGAAGCCAATAGGATGCTTTTCTGGCCTCTACTGGGTGAATGGAGCCCTTTGGACACATATAACATATGGCAAGAGTATACAGTAAACACATGGCTCACATGATGTGAGCACTGAACTAGGATACTCCTGTTTCAAGTTACATACTGTACATTAATTTAGAAAGATAAACATTAGAGATAAATCAATTGCTTCTGCCTCCAGGAAACTTTCAAAGATTGGGAATTTGGGAGGGTCAGCCTTGGGCTCTCCTGAGGCAATGTCCAAGCAGCAGGTGGGTACAGATCTTGTAGACAGATATGTAGAAATGTTTGAGGATATGTTTGCAGTGGGGAAACGGATCAAGCTGTGTTTGGGGGGAAATTTTTATGCGAAAAAATATCACAGGCAGCAATGTGCTAAATGGCAAAAGGGCATTGTTGCAGGTACAGCGACTACTGTTTGGGTGGGCCATGTTATTGACATTGACTGGGATACTATGGCTTGCATTGCTGTGGGGCATAGAGGCTGGGATTGTTGTAGGATGGTATCTCTGTTACAGATCAGCAAAAAAGGAGATTCAAAATGTGTGGCATATATAGAGCCCACCACTGGAGTAACTTGAAGCTCATGGACCCTGACGCTTAAGCTGAAACGGGGCCCCCAACTACTGCAAATCCTTAATAGCATTAGTCTATTTCTATAGGTCAAGGAAACTTTTGGGGCTTCCTAGGATCAAGGGCCCTGGTGCAATTGCAACCCCTGCACCTACTGTAGTTATGCCCCTGGGGCCCACTGTACTGCCTACATAAACACAGAACATACCCTGGACACTTCATTCATTTCAGTATGAAAGCCTGTCTTTTCACAGTCATAAACTGTGTACCTGTATTTCCAATGGTGGGGTGAGCCACTGTGGCGCCCCTATGGCTAGGCGCAACAGGGGGGTACTGCACCCCGAATAGCAGGTGTAGTGACTCCGGGGCTGTGGGTTTGGGGTTCTCCTTTATAGAGTCTGTCCTCAACACACAACACTATGCCACCTTAGAGTAGGCCTCACGACGCCTGTGCCGCTTAGCTTCGTCATCTGGGTTTGGTGAGTTGAACCATGGACGGCCCACCGGTTGCCAGGACGATGGTTGCTCAGTTGAAGGCTATGTTGTACTCCTTCCTGCAGCTGTGACCTGTAGCCCTGGGACCGGAGCCCTCCATAACTCGCGGCCCGGCCTCCTCTGTACCACCGACGGCTCCGTCCTCCTCCAAATCCTCCTCCTCCTTCCCAACACTGACTTGGTCATTCCAGCAACCAGCCAACTCCTCTTCTGTCAGCTTGGGCTCCTTGGGGAATCGGATGAGATTTATCTCGGTGGTCTCCTCCTGTCTGGGTTCCCCAGCGGTTCCAGTTATGGGTCCCAGGTCTTCAGCGACAAGCTCCACTGGGTCTTTGAGGGTACAAGCTTCACTGGTCATCGGGCTCTCGGTTTGAGTGGCTACCATCACCCACTGTCTCGCTGGTGTTCGGCCCGCTGCTCCGCCCACCGGCTTACTTCTAGGACCATCTCGACACTCCAATGCCAGATGGTCCACTCCGCAGTCTCTTGCAGGCGAACCAGCAGGTCCCTTAACGCTGTTCCCCAGAAGATGAGATCATCGCCCACGGTTTCCAGGGTCGGTATCCCTGGGGCAGCTTGCTCGACCCTCATCTGCTCCTCCACTTCTCGGACCAGGTCAAAGATCCTGGTGCCGCCGTGATTCCCCGTTACAGCTACAAACTCATCCCGGTACCCGAGTACCCCTCTCTCTGTTCTCATCACCACCACCTACTCCATGCACTACTAATCCCTTGCTATTTGCAGCAATTCATTTTTAGAGACTCAAGATGTTTTCCAGATTGTGCTGCCCTAAAAGCACTTATTACTTTACTTGCAATCTTCCCTGTTACATTTTTTTCTCATTATACAGAAGGAAAGTATGAAATGTGCAATCCACAGGAGCTTGTCATTACTATTTTCCAGCGCAATGACTGTACATGCATTGATTCACCGCTGTTCTGTAATTATTTTACTAATCAGGTATATGTCCTGAGATATTTTGTGTATTTTGGGTGGAGATGGCCTTCAATGACCTGGTAATTTCAGTTATGAACAGGGTTGTATGGGGTTTAACATTTTTCCTTGTTTTCTGCCAACCTACTGTGGTTGGGTTACATGGAAGACAATTCTCCTGTCCACTCCCGAAACTGTACTGTAGCCCCCCTACAGAACATATTAGCTGGTAAAGGGCCGGATTTCCGATAAAGCCAACCTTATTATTGCAATGGCTTAGGCTAGGGCCACACTTACCAGGTGCCCCACATTAAACGGATCCAGTTACAGCAGAGCCCAGCCTGCTGTAACGCACAACGTTAACGTCGGGGGCTGCCTGCGAACGCTGCTCCATGGTAACCCGATATTTACCATGGATGCAGCCACACAGGAAGCCCCAGCAACTGCACTTTAGCAGAGCACACAGGAAAACATTGTCAGCAATGGTTTTCTGTGTGCTCTTCTAAAGCGCAGTTCCTGGGGCTTCCTGTGTGGCTGCATCCATGGCAAACATCGGGTTACCATGCAGCAGAGTTTGCAGGCAGCACCTGACGTTAACACTGGCCATTACTGCAAGCTGTGCTCTGCAGTAACTGTATCCGTTTAACGTGGGGCACCTGGTAAGTGTGGCCCTAGCCTAAGGGTGCAGAAGTCAGGGGAAATGAACAGGTGCATCTCAAATGAATTAGAATATCATCAAAAAGTTAATTTTTTTCAGTGATTCAATGCAAAAAGTGAAACGCATATATTATATGGAGTCATTACTCACAGAGTAATCTACTTCAAGTGTTTATTTATGTAAATGTTAATGATTATAGCTTATGTCGAGCCCCAGGCTTTGGGGTACTCGGGTATCAGGCTCCAAGGGGTTAACGTTCCTGTTGTCACGGCGAGTGGTGGCCGCGCCTGATCACGTATCATGGGGTACTTTTTTGAAAAAGGGAACTATTTACAGGGGATTATATTTACAAGTTGTCGTGACGCCCCCTGTAGTTTCTGGTGATGGGTCACCAGCGCCGCCACAGTCCGCCGGAGGTAGATGGTATCGCGGCTTAGTTGGTAAAGTCCCCTACAGGTAGGGCTGGACCTCCGGGGCAGCGTTCCTGTGAAGGGAACAAGTTCATGCAGAAGAAACACAGGCAGAGGCAAAGTCACTTTTCTCCCAGGTATTTACTGTTGGTTGTAGCAGCAGCAGTTACAGTTAACAGTTCAGCACTTGAGATTTTACAAAGGACAGGTAGGTAGCTTAACGGGTGGCTGCAAGTGGATCCCAGGTAGTATGGTGGAACCCTTGGTGTGCCTTCATTAACTAACCCGTGTCTGTTCCTTCCTGCTTTCCTGTTTGGTGTTAAGCTTGGTTGATTTAGAATCCGGCCTGGCCTCCTGTCCTCTCTCACCTTCGTTTTCGTTGGGTAACCCTCTACTGGCTGGCCGCTCGTTCCCTTGGCAGGGCCTGATACCCCTCTTATAGACTGCTCTGGTGCCTGGGAGACTTGGAGACTCCACGGGAATCCGGATTCTCTGCTGTGCATATACTGTAGCTTCAGCAGTCTGCGGGCTCCGGTGCCTGGTAAGCTGTCTAGGACAACCTATCTTGCTGGCTCCTCTTTCCCAGACCGGCTGCTCTCCTGGAAAGCTCCTTAAAACCTCTCTCCTTATTCTATCATTCTCCTCCAACTCTCGGTCAAAGACCTCCTTGTTCCCCATAGAGGTGAATTTATTCCCTTCCGGGTAACCTCCCACCCTAAACTAGTGTGGGAGTGCTGGGAATGGGTCCCACCCACCATCCTAGGGTCCACCAGCAGCTGGAGCATTTACACCTCTTTTACGGGTGTAATACTCCTCTGTGATGCCTGCATTGGCGGGGCGCCACATACCCCCCTGATGGAATATACTCGTCTGCGAGAATCTGTAACTTACCAGGAAGTGAAAAAGCATTCTATATTCAACATTAACGGGTAAACTATTTACATTCAAGCGTACTTAGATTTCTTCCTATTGCTAGGAGGTACTTTTCTTTTAAACGTTACACATTTATAGACATCGCAGTAGTTAGTATATTAGACCCCACGGTCCTCGGGTCACCTGTTAGCAAAGTTATTACTCTCCTGATATGACTATCTGCATAAAAGACATTATCTACTTAGCCCAACGGGGACCGGTACTAACTACGCGAGCCCAGCGGTAATGTATTGTCCAGCACAGTCCAGTGTGTGTTATCACCGCTGGGCCGCTGCTCACACAGCACACATCATAAATAAAACAGGGTTCAAAAATAAAAGTCTCTGAGTCTTCAGCCGAAGACAAAACTCACAGGGACACACTCTTCATTCTTAGGGCTTTGCAAAAATGGAAAAGCAAAAATAAAAGGGGCATGGTTGCTGTAAAAGGGGCTATATACAGGGCAATGTCTCAACAATGGGAGTCTATTGCTGGGTGCAATGTCCCGGCTACGGGAGTCTATTGCTGGCGGGAAATTCTGATGGCAAACTAGCCTAATGGGTCAGGGTAACTATCATAAGTGACCTGCTCGCCTCGGTAAAGATCTCTGTCCAGGTGTCCTCGCCACAAGTACGACTCTACATCGCGTCTGGCGAAAAAGACATCATCTGAAAGTCCGCGTTCTCGTAGAAATCCCCAGCCTTTGTCCTGGTACATGGAAATGATGGTTCCTTGGCGGCATAGTTCTACTGGAAGCGGGGGCTGTGATCTTGCCTCGTCCTGTAGTCACATTGTTGCCTGCTCTCGCTGGAACCACTCCTCTCGGCGTCTTTGTCTAGCCACCTGGTCTCTCTCATTTAAGGCTGATTGAGACTGCTAGGGTGACTGGTACTGTGGGGGTGGTGAGTTGCCGGTTGGGACTCTGAGAGTTCACTCTCGTCTCCGCTGAGCTCACAATGGCGGGGGCTCCTCGCTGCTGCCACTGCCACGCGGTCCACCACGCAGCTTCTGGGGTGCTCCCTCCCGATGCTCCTTCGACATCCTCCAGTTCCTCGTCATCTGTCTCATCGTACTCCTCCTAGACGACGACGTTTGATGCGGTAGGGGATGTCCGCGCTGCCTGCAGCCGGAGATAGCTGCTGGTACGGGACGGTGGTGTTGCCGGGGGTTCGGTCTGAACTCCCGTGTCCCGGATCTGGACGGGTGGTGGTACGGGTGGTAAGGAGGCACAGTACTCCCCAACTGCTCGCTCTGCTACTGCTGCCTCTTGCGCTTCGCGGCCTGCTTTCATTGATGACAGTTCATAGGCCCGCTCTGCACTCCACCGTCGGCACACCCACGTCAGGGCTTCTTCCATGTCCTGGTGGAGCCGTCCAAGCGCGTCCCTCCAGTAGTCAGCATCCCCCTCTAGTGTTAAGAGGGACGCCGCTGACGGGTCTCCTTGCGCGGCTCGGGTTTGCTCCTCAAGCTCACGCAGTACATCTCTCCGACGGGGTGCCGCCATGCTGCTGGGTATAAAGGAGCCTTGGTCGTTCTGTCCTACTCTTCCAGCTTGTCTCTTTATTGGCAGCCACTCCTGAGGAACTTCCTGTGGGCCGCCCCCCTGATTGATTAATGGCAATCGGGCGGCCACACTTTTTGGCGCCTCAGTCTTGGCCCTCCTTCTTCTAGGGGCTGAGGCACACCCCCAGGCCTGCACATGGTGTTTTGTACATGGCTACGGCGCCATCTTGGGTCCTCCTGCAGTTATGGCGGGAGCCCATTTTTGGCTCCAAACAATGGCGGAAAGAGATAGTTTCAAAGCACAAGTCCAAGGCGCACAGTACACGGTAATACCGGGCACGATATCCTGTTCATGATGCCAGAAAAGATATGTCGAGCCCCAGGCTTTGGGGTACTCGGGTATCAGGCTCCAAGGGGTTAACGCTCCTGTTGTCACGGGGAGTGGTGGCTGCGCCTGATCCCGTGTCCTGGGGGACTTCTTTGAAAAAGGGAGTATTTACAGGGGATGTTATATACAAGATGTCGTGACGCCACCTGTAGCTTCTCCTGAGGTGTCACCAGCGCCGCCACAGTCCGCCGGAGGTAGATGGGAATGCGGCTAGTTGGCAGAGTCCTTTACAGGCAGCAGTGGTTACAGTTAACAGTTCAGCACTTGAGATATTACAAAGGACAGGTAGCTTAACGGGTGGCTACAAGTAGATGCCAGGTAGTACGGGGGAACCCTTGGTGTGCCTTTATTAACTATCCTGTGTCTGTTCCTTCCTGCTTTCCAGTTTGGTGTGAAGCCTGGTTGATTTAGAATCCGGCCTGGCCTCCTGACCTCTCTTACCTTCGTTGTCGTCGGATAACCCTCTACTGGCTGGCCGCTCGTTCCCTTGGCGGTGCCTGGTACCCTTCTTATAGACTGCTTTGGTGCCCGGGAGACTTGGAGACTCCACGGGAATCCGGATTCTCTGCTGTGCATATAGCTCCAGCAGTCTGCGGACTCTGGTGCCTAGGAGAACCTATCTTGCTGGCTCCTCTTTCACAGACTGGCTGCTCTCCTGGAAAGCTCCTTCTTCCATCATTCTCCTCCAACTCTCGGTTAAAACCTACTTGTTCCCCCTAGAGGTGAATTTATTCCCTCCCGGGTAACCTCCCACCCTAAACTAGTGTGGGAGTGCTGGGAATGGGTCCCACCCACCACCCTAGGGTCCACCTGCAGCTGGAGCATTTACACCTCTTATACGGGTATAATACTCCTCTGTGACGCCTGCATTGGTGGTGCGCCACACTTACAGCCAATGAAAACCCAAAAATCATTATTAGACAACGTATTTCAGGGCTTCCTGAAATGCCCTGATTCATGCCAATATGGTATTGATTTGTCCTGAGGAAGGGGCCAGGGAGCCCTGAAACGTGTTGACTAATAAATCAATATTATATTCACCCTTTGATGTCTTGTGGAATACAGCAGCGCGGTTTTTAACCCTTCATCCTCCATACTCTATATGCACCACGCTAGGGACTGCAGCACCCATGATATGCTTTTATAGTGGTTGTATTGTGGTGCCCCTGCGTCCAGGAGGCCACAAAGGGAACTGCAGCCAGGCAGGTAGGACACTTGTTGCACACCAACACCCTCACAGCCCACATACCCACGTGTAAGAGGAGGTAACATCCAGCCCTGAGATTAGATACTCTATGAGATTGAGGGGTGGTGGATTCAGAGGAGTGGGTTGGGCACACCAGAAGTCAGGTGACTTGAGAGTATATAGGAAGGGGGAGGAGTGAAGGAGTTCAGTAGGCCGAGGTAGGCTGAGAAGCAAAGACTGAAGCTCACACGTCCTGTGAGAGTAACGCCTAGGAGCGCAGAATCTGTACTGAACCAGTGAGAGCCAGAGGAGAGAGAAAGCCCATCCAAAGCTGATACCACCAGGAGTGTGAGAGGACTGAGAAGGGACGGTGTAACCTGGGCCCTAGGAACGCAGCTGAAGCTACTGACTGCAGGCAGAGAAGTCCCTCCTATGATACCGAGAGGAACAGAGAGAAAGGAGCCTGGTAGAGCCTCAGGCTTGAGGACTGCTGGAGGCTGGGCTGAGTAGAGTGTCGGCTCTAGAGGGGACCGTAGTTTACCCGGCACCCCAAACAACACGACGGGGGGTCTGAGTTTCAGATTGAGATCCCTACCCAAAGGACAGGCAGCTCAGTGACAAATTAGGACTCACAGAAGCCCGAGTCAATGCCATACTGTCCAGTGTCGCACAACACGAACCAAAGAGAGACCATAACAGCCCGGAAAGGACACTACAGATTGTGTGAGGGGTCACAGGGAGAGAGGCCTGGCTGCAGGGAGCAAAGGGAACCCGGAGAGGGAGAATGTGCCCGTGAACTTGAACTGTGTAAGAACTGTAACTGTGCTGTAAAGTAACTTGAAGAACTGAGAGTAAAGCTTTGGAAAACCCTGGAACAGCTTCCCTTGTGTTTCTGCATGAGAGTGATTCTCTCCTAACAGGATTGCATCAGAAAGACCTCCACCTGCAGAGCCACAGCTACAGCCTGTCAGCACCAGCCAGGAGGAGAGATCCCTGCAGCGTCTGCCAAGTAAGTGTGCTACACACTCCACAATAGACTTCACCCTTACTGCCCTGGGGAACCCAGTTCTACCCACTGGAACTACACCACCTAAGCTGCCATTCCATCCTCCCCGGAGGTTCTGCAGCAGCGGCGGCCCCCATCACTGGCCGCATCAAGTGGGTGGCGTCACGAGTGACATTCCCTGTAAATATCCCCCCTTTTATTGCCAGGGCCCGGGACACGGTCCGGACCAGGACCACCCGTGACTTCCCCAGTAGAGACCCAGTCCGGTACCGAGTACCCTTGTCCCAGTGGGTTCGACAGTATCTCTCAAAACTACACAAGGTGAAGCCTCTGATAAATATTTAGGTAATATTTTATCTCTCAGACCCTTCATCCTCCCAACTTTAATTTTCTGAGATAATGACTTATGGGTTTTCATTGGCTATAAAGCATAATTATCAACATAAACAGAAATAAACACTTGAAAGAGATCACTCTTTGTATATGAGACTGCATTATACTATATGGAGAGATATGAGGCTGTATTATACTATATGGAGGAATATATGAAGTTACATATATGAGAGTGCATTATAATATATGGTGGAATATGAGGCTGCATTATACTGTATGGAGGCATATGAAGCTGCATATAAGAGGTTGCATTATACTATATGAAGGGATATGAGGCTTCATTATACTATGTGAAGAGGTATGAGGCTGCATATGCTATATAGAGGTATATGTGAGGCTGCATTATACTATATGGAGAAATATGAGGCTGCAATATACTGTATGGAAGAATATGAAGCTGCATATCTGAGGCTGAATCAGGGTCGGACTGGGTGTCTGGGGCCCACCAGGGAAATTGACTCCAGGGGCCCACTCACCCGCTATATGCAAATACCTGTTAGCCGTTATACCCATTATAGCGGTAACTCCTGCACATCACTCTGCGCTCACCATTACTGCGATGTACCATTACTGTAGTGTACATTAAAGGGATACTTTGGTGAAAACAAGTTACCAACAATTGTCAGGTTCGGCAGGTGATCACTTAGTTATTGGTGGAATCCGACCAATCAAAACCACATCGTCAGAAGAATGTGGCACTTTTACCCCTTTTATTAACTGCAGCGTCCGGTAATGATGTGACCGCGGCTCCATTCATTATCATTGGAGCTCCCAGAAAAAGGCAAACCCAGCGCTCACAGCCATTGAGGGAGTGAAGGGATCATGGGCGAGCCGTACATCACCTCCAGTCTAATGGGGACAAAACAAACCTAGGACTAAGGACTGTCTTTAAGGACATTGATGTAAATGTGCTTTTTAATACTTTTCTAATATAATGAATTTTTAAGGATCTAGATCTCAAGACTCTATGCTGGATATTTTTCTATTTTTTGGACACATAATGGGGATAAAAGCTGCACATTCAGCAGTTGCACCCCCAACAACTAATACCTTATCACATCCTTAGGCCATGTGCACACACTGAGTATTTGGTGAGTTTTTTACCTACTGATCCCCCAATACTGAGCCGTTGCTGCTGTCCCTGTTACTGCACATGCTGCGTGGTACAAAAACAGCGCTCCTCTTACTGCCCCACATAATAATGTCACCACTGTGCCCTCCACATAGTAATGTCACCACTGTGCCCTCCACATAGTAATGTCACCACTGTGCCCTCCACATAGTAATACCACCACTGTGCCCTCCACACAGTAATACCACCACTGTATTGTATATACCACTACATCACCCCCTCCATGTTGCACAGGATCCCCTGCGTGTTGCACGGGACCCCCTCCGTGCTGCACGGGACCCCCTCCACGCTGCACGGGTAAACACACATATTGTTGCTGCTGGGGGGACAGCACACTGATTGTTGCTGCTACGGGGCGGGCACATATTGCTGGTGCTAAGGGAGACACATATGGCTGTTGCTGGGGGAGGCACACTGATTGCTGCAGCTTCTTCTTGGGGGAACAGATATTGTTTATTGCTGCAGCTGAAGGAGCACAGTGATGTTGCTACTAAGGGGGGGGGGCACATATTGCTGGTGCCAAGGGGGAGACATATGGCTGCTGCTGGGGGAGGCACACTGATTGCTGCAGCTGTTGCTGGGGGGCACACATACCTCATCTACTTCCACACTGTTGCTGCAGCTCTGCCTGCTCCTCTTCATGTGGGATACAGGACTTCACGTGCTGTCCCCGTCCACACACCTCATCCTCGCTCTGGCACTGCCTGCTGTCAGTGCTGTGTGAGGAAGTCCCAGCTGCAGACAGTGCTCTCTCTGCTCCTCACAGCGGCCAGACGTTCTCCACCGCTGCTCCAGGCAGGGCCGTATTTGCAGTTCCTGCCCCCCTAGGGACTGTAAGCGATGGCGCCCCATGTCATAGACCTCCCTGTCGCAGCCCCGCCCCCACATCCCCCCTGTCTCCCCAAATTTTATGTAGCTTCTCCCCCAATACTTGCAGCTTCTCCCTCCACATTCGATGGAGCACATATACAAAGTTTGTCCAACCACACTACAGAGACATACTGATAGAATGTTTACATTGTGAGCCCCAATGGGGACAGTGTTGATGATGTATGTAAAGTGCTGCAAAAAATATTATTTTTAATATTATGTCACAGTACCAGGATCTGAGGATCTTCTATTTCAAGGTCAGGGGCTCTCTGATGCCATGACGCTGCCTGTCTCGCTTTCTTCCCCTTGATCCTGTAGTGCGGTGGACAAGAGAGCATTAACTGGTTAACAACATGAAGTATGGTGTGTACTAACAGCCATAAACCCTCCCCATATCATGTCCAGCAGACATTGTAGGACTACATGCGTGATCTTATATTGCAGTCGGACCAATGTTATTCGATGTCTGAGAGCACATTGGCGTGTGTCAGACGATTTTTTCTCAGCCAGATTCAGGATGAGAAAAAAGTCACAACATGCTGCGACTGTCTGCAATTCATGCATGAGACTCGCCAATGCAAGTCTATGGGTCCGACAAAATCACAGACCGCACACTGACCATCCGAGAGGCATCAGTTTTTTTCACTGATACATTCTCATTTTGGAGCTCAGACAACTGTTAAATATTCCTGTAAATGATTATACAGTAATAGCTGCTGAGAAACAAAACAGATTGCACAGGAATCTAAGAATCTGAGAGAAATGTCAGACACTCGCATAGCAGTTGCATACCACACGGAGCAAAAAACAGATGACTGTACCCAATTTGTTATATATTTTAGGAGTATGAGTCGGTCCATTTTCTACTGACTCCAACTCCGACTCCACCAAAACAGCACAGAGGGATACACTGAGCCCCAGAGTAACCCCTCCACTGCCAGGTACCACACAGAGGAGTACACCGAGGCCCAGAGTAACTCCTCCACTGCCAGGTACCACACAGAGGAGTACACCGAGGCCAAGAGTAACCCCTCCACTGCCAGGTACCACACAGAGGGGTACACCGAGCCCCAGAGTAACCCCTCCACTGCCAGGTACCACACAGAGGAGTACACCGAGGCCAAGAGTAACCCCTCCACTGCCAGGTACCACACAGAGGAGTACACCGAGGCCAAGAGTAACTCCTCCACTGCCAGGTACCACACAGAGGACTACACCGAGGCCAAGAGTAACCCCTCCACTGCCAGGTACCACACAGAGGAGTACACCGAGGCCAAGAGTAACCCCTCCACTGCCAGGTACCACACAGAGGGGTACACCGAGGCCCAGAGTAACTCCTCCACTGCCAGGTACCACACAGAGGAGTACACCGAGGCCAAGAGTAACCCCTCCACTGCCAGGTACCACACAGAGGGGTACACCGAGCCCCAGAGTAACCCCTCCACTGGCAGGTACCACACAGAGGAGTACACCGAGGCCAAGAGTAACCCCTCCACTGCCAGGTACCACACAGAGGGGTACACCGAGCCCCAGAGTAACCCCTCCACTGCCAGGTACCACACAGAGGACTACACCGAGGCCCAGAGTAACTCCTCCACTGCCAGGTACCACACAGAGGAGTACACCGAGGCCAAGAGTAACCCCTCCACTGCCAGGTACCACACAGAGGAGTACACCGAGCCCCAGAGTAACCCCTCCACTGCCAGGTACCACACAGAGGAGTACACCGAGGCCAAGAGTAACCCCTCCACTGCCAGGTACCACACAGAGGGGTACACCGAGCCCCAGAGTAACCCCTCCACTGCCAGGTACCACACAGAGGAGTACACCGAGGCCAAGAGTAACCCCTCCACTGCCAGGTACCACACAGAGGGGTGCACCGAGCCCCAGAGTAACCCCTCCACTGCCAGGTACCACACAGAGGAGTACACCGAGCCCCAGAGTAACCCCTCCACTGCCAGGTACCACACAGAGGAGTACACCGAGGCCCAGAGTAACTCCTCCACTGCCAGGTACCACACAGAGGAGTACACCGAGCCCCAGAGTAACCCCTCCACTGCCAGGTACCACACAGAGGGGTATACTGAGCCCCAGAGTAACCCCTCCACTGCCAGGTACCACACAGAGGAGTACACCGAGCCCCAGAGTAACCCCTCCACTGCCAGGTACCACACAGAGGAGTACACCGAGCCCCAGAGTAACCCCTCCACTGCCAGGTACCACACAGAGGAGTACACCGAGCCCCAGAGTAACCCCTCCACTGCCAGGTACCACACAGAGGAGTACACCGAGCCCCAGAGTAACCCCTCCACTGCCAGGTACCACACAGAGGAGTACACCGAGCCCCAGAGTAACCCCTCCACTGCCAGGTACCACACAGAGGGGTATACTGAGCCCCAGAGTAACCCCTCAACTGCCAGGTACAGCATGACACAGAGGGGTACACCAACTTAGCAAATCCCAGCCCCCCCATCACCCATGCACATCCCAGCACCCGTCTCCCATGCAGATCCCAGCACCACACTCTGCCTGCCATGCACATGTCAGCACCACACCCTGCTTGCCATACACATCCCATCACTCCCCCCACCAGCCATGCACATTCCATCACTCCCCCCACCAGCCATGCACATTCCATCACTCCCCCCACCTGCCATGCACATTCCATCACTCCCCCCACCTGCCATGCACATTCCATCACTCCCCCCACCTGCCATGCACATTCCATCACTCCCCCCACCTGCCATGCACATTCCATCTCCCCCCCTCCCCCTACTTATGCACTGTGATACACATCCCAGCACTCCCATGCACTGCCATGTGCATCTCACAGTGCACCTCACACTGCCCATAGGGCCGCACTGTGCACATCCCTGGACCCTGCCTCACTTGCCTGTGCTGCACTGTGCACAGCACAGCAGCACAGACATCCACATACCCTGCCGATGCGAAGCTGTTTGTCCTCCACAGTCCTCCTCTCAGCAGTGCTTCCCTCGCTCCAGCACTGACAGTGCAGGAGCTTCCTGAGCTGAGAGCCCCGCAGGCCGCAGCAGCCGGAAGACTGAGGTGGGTGGGCGGCAGACAGAGGTGGGCGGAGCCTATTCCCTTCCGTCCCCGAACCAAAGGAAAACAACTAAAATAAAAAAAACCAAAAAAAAAAACCCTTGCTCAGGTGCCGCCCTACCCGCATTCTGGCGCCCTAGGTGCCTACGGGTGCCTAGTGGTAAATATGGCCCTGGCTCCAGGGGGACCCGTTCGGGCCATCGGGGGGCGGGGCTAGGGGGGCGGGGCCACAATGCCTGGGGGCCCACCATCACTTTTAACCGGTAGCCCGGCGGCCCAGACCGAGCCTGGGCTGAATTATACTATATAAAGGGATATGAAGCTGCATTATAAACATTGGAGGACTTTAGGGCTGTATTATAATATATGGAGGATAATGGTGGTGAATTATAATAATTGGAGGACTATGGGGGCTAACTTATGCATAGAGAACTATGGGGTACATTATAATACATAGAGGACTATGGGGGTACATCATAATATATGAAGGAATATGGGGGTACATTATAATATATAGAGGAATATGGGGATGTATTATAATAATTGCAGGACTATGGTGACGGATGGATGAGGACCATATATAATAGGATAACGAGTATATTTCCAGGAGGAGGATCATATATACCAGGATGGGATATCTAATATATAAAGCTGAATGTGTGTATGTATGTGTGTGTGTGTGTATGTATATCCGGGATTGGCATCTACACCGTTGCAACTACAGACACAAAATTTTGCACAGTCACACGTCTGGACCCCGAGAGCGTCATAGGCTATGTTGTGAGGCAAAATTTTAACCCTGCGCGTTCCAGTTCACCAAACAATTTTGCCCCTATCTACATAATGGGGAAAAAGTAAATGGAAAAGTGTTGGAGGAAAATCGACAGCTGTCAGCTATAGCCACAAAATTTTGCACAGTCACACGTCTGGACCCCGGGAGCGTCATATGCTATGTTGTGAGACGAAATTTTAACCTCGCACATTCCAATTCACCAAACAATTTTGCCCCTATCTACATAATGGGGAAAAAGTGACAGTTACCAGTTGACAGTTGTGAATGAGAGGGGCTTAATAATAGCACCAAAGACTAACAGCACATACCAGCATATAGTCACTAAGGTGGGGCCCCAACATGAGATATTCACCATGCACGGGGACATGTATACACACCACACGCACACAAATAGTAACAGCAAGTGTATAGTCGCTAAGGTGCAGCCCCAACATTGGATACTCACCACGCACCCGAACAAACACACACACACCACAAAAAGACACACAAAACACAGAGACACACACACACACAGCCCCAAGGGGACACACACACACCCTATAGCGACACATGCACTCACCCCACAGGGACACACACACCACAAAGAGACACACACAAAACAGACACACACACCACACATATTTCCCCCACAAGGACACACACACATAGCCACCCTATAGGGACACATGCACTCACCCCACAGGGACACACACACATATACACACCACAAAGAGACACACTCACATCACACAGCCCGCCCCCCACAGAGACACACACACATTCACACCCTATAGGGACACATGCACTCACCGCACAGGGACACACACACACACACACCACAAAGAGATACACACAACACAGATACACACACACCACACTGCCCCCCCACAGGGACACACACACATACACACCCTATAGGGACACATGCACTCACCCCACAGGGACACACACACACACACCATAAAGAGACACACACAACAGAAACACATACCACACAGACCCCCCCACAGGGACACACACACATACACACCCTATAGGGACACATGCACTCACCCCACAGGGACACACACACACACCACAAAGAGACACACACAACAGACACACACACCACACAGACCCCCCCACAGGGACACACACACATACACACCCTATAGGGACACATGCACTCACCCCACAGGGACACACACACACCACAAAGAGACACACGCAACAGAGACACACACCACACAGACCCCCCCACAGGGACACACACACATACACACCCTATAGGGACGCATGCACTCACCCCACAGGGACACACACATACACACACCCCAGGGACACACACACCACACAGACACACACAGATGTGCACAAATCACCTCACACAACTCGCCTCATACGTGTGCTATCTTTAATTTCCAAACATAAACATCTGATTAAAAACAGCCAATGTGCAACACATGTGCCATATAGGGAATTAAGGCAGATGTCAGTCACATGAGCTGTCTATTATGTGTATGTGTTAGGTAACATATACTGCCCGGCCAGGGGGAGGGTTTACTATTGGCTGGAGATTTATTAGGCTGTCTATAGCAATCAATCACAGCTCAGCTTCTATTTTCTTACAGGTCATTAATATGACATATTCAAATTCTATTTTGTTATAGCTAACATCAGTTATTTATTAACCCGGGCGTAGCCGGGTACTACAGCTAGTATATATATATATACCAGGATAAGGCCCATATTCCAGGTGGTGGACCATGCATAGCAGGATGGGTACATACATGGCAGGTTGGGCCCATATACAGTAGGATAGGCCCATATATAGCAGGACAGGCCCATGTGTAGCAAAATGGGGGACATTTATACACTATGAAGGGGAAGATGGGTCAATTTGTTAGCCTTTATAAGATTTGAAATGCTACTCGAGGCCCATACACCTGACCACTGTGGACGGGGGTAAGGGCGTGTGGCGCCCCACAGGTCTGTGCACCACAGTAGGGCTACTGCACCCATGACTGTGTGTGCAATATTCCTGTCATTGGGGAGTGTAAAGTCAACCGGAGGCTCTCATCCCAGCATCCCTACAACTAACATAGGGGACCAATTGGCCACCCATTACCAGGGTAATCAGTCCCCGTGGGAGGAGCGTTAGGGTAGAAGGAGCGGGAACCACACAGACAGTGAGGTCAGTCAGAGAGTAGTATGAAGCAAGGAACAAGTCCTAGAGGGACATCACAGGGAGGGCGCCCGAAAAGGAGTGGCGACCCAGACAGAAGGAGGAAACACAGTGCCAGATCTTACCACGGTCCTGAGGAATCCTAGTCCACAACGGGGTACCGGCTCTGAGTCACGGTGCAGGCGAGTCTAACCTTGAGCCGTCAATACTGGTGGGTCGCAAGATTTACCAAGCAGCCCCGACCTCGTCCAGAATGCGCAGCCCCACCAGAAGCACTAAACCGGGTTGAGCCCCTTAGAGAAGAAGGGTAACCTCATAGCACCCAACGGGCCTGGTAGACAAGTTGGTTGTGCAGGACAGCGCAAGGATAGTAAGGAGGTGCAAGAAAAGACACAGAGGACAGTGAAGGTACTAAGGAAGGAACACTCTGGGAGCCTCAAAGAGACTTTATTCTCCCCAGTGACAACCTGGCCAGCTACCCACCAAAGACTATGTAACTGTGTACCTGAACTGCTAAGAACTGTTGCCAGCAAAGTATCTGTGCAGAGTCAGCAAGCCTCCGGTGTCTCATTCTATTATGCTAATCCACAGAGCTGCTACCACGACAACTAGCTCAGCAGCTACACTGCCCCGGGATCCCGCTCCGCCTTCAGGGAGCGTTATCAACTGGCTGCAATACCACCATCCCTGGTGGTCTGACAGGGGCGCTGGTGAGATCATCAGAAATTGCGGGTGTCATCACTAGGCTTTATTATTTCCCGTTTTTGTTTTCCCCATTTCCAAGTGACCCCAGGATACTGGTCCGGGCAGGCCACCAGTGACATCACCCTTACAGTAAAGGCCTGGATACCGAGTTCCCATAAACCCCTGGGCAGGTGAGGGGCATTACCATACACATGGGGGCATGGTTGGTGGACCCAGGTTCAAATTTCGCACTGGGGTCAATTGGATTCTAGTTAGTCACTGGTGCCAAGTGTCATGTAAAGAGTTTTAAAGCACAACGTCACTGAACTGAAATAGTAGAAACATGTTCTGTGGAGTGATGAATCACACTACTCCACCTGGCGTCTGATGGACGAGACTGGGTTTGGTGAATACCTGCAGAATGTTACCTGCCTGACTACAATGTGCCAGCTGTACAATTTGATGGAAGAGGGATGATACTATGGGGCTGTTTTCAATGGGTCAGATTTGGACTGTTAGTTTCAGTAATGGAAAAGCTTAGGCTTCAGCATAGCAAAGCAAATTGGAAAATTGAAGCTTCAAAGTTTGAGTAAACAGTAGAGGAAGATTTCTGTTCTTGCAGATCTCTATTCTTGCATGTGACTCACCCAGGGGTCTATGGGAACTCGGAACCTGGGCGGGGAGTTGGAGGGATGTCACTGGTGGCCTGCTTGGACCCGTAGTCCTGGTGGTCGGCCCAAAAACTGGGGAAATGTAGAAAGGGGAATAAAAGAAAAAGAAATGTTTGTCATGGCGCCACCTGTGGTTTCTAATAAATGCACCAGCACTGCTGTGGGCCTCCAGGGATGATGGACGGGCAGCTGGGTGGTATAGCTCCCCACAGGCGGAATAGAGTGCTGTGGTAAGGTGACAAGGATGGATGCAGGGAGTTGGCTATACTGACGGGCAGCCGTGGCAGTCTCTGTAGCGGACAGGGTCGACATACACACCGTAAGTTGTTTCTGTACTTTTACTGATGGAATTGCAGGTAATGTCCAGGGTACTCTCCGTTGGTCAGGAAACACTTTTGGATCTCCACAGTGAGTGAGTTTAAGGCCTCCTCGTCTCTTTTCCTCATGTGAAGCCCCTGACCTGTGTGTAACTTGACCTGGCCTCTTCTACTTCTTCTGTCACTTGTGTTTTGTAGTGCGAAACCTTCGTGTGGACTACCGCTATATCCTCTCCTGCGGTGCCAGGCTCCCTTCTTGGTTGCTACACAGATGCTCGGGAGACTGGAGTCTCCACGATGAACCATTATCTCTGCTCGGCTAGATGCTCTCCTGCAGACTCGGACTCCGGTGTCCGGGTGGCTTTCTGGGGTCAACCGGTATGGCTCCTCTGCCCCCAGTCTGCTGTTTCTCCGTTACTTTATGACTTGCCTTCAACCTCAGTCCCTGCACTGACTAGGCTGATAACTGCTCAGTTGTCAACTGGCTCGGGCCTAGCGCGGCTCTGACACACCAGGACGTCTTCACAGTTCTCTTAGCGACTGCACACTTTGGCTAACTCCGCCCCAGCACCGGCATTTATAGGGGATCTTGCTTAAGGCAGCAAGTGGAGCTCCCCTACAGGTCTGGGGTGGAAGGTGTTGTATGTGTATGGGGTACCCACTGTGGAAATCCATCCATGTTTTAGGTAGGTCTGTGGTTACCTGTACTGGCAGGGTGCCACACATGACTATGCCCCAGTATATAAAGCAAAGTTTGTAAAGAATGGATGGGAGAGTTTTATATGGAAGAACTTGACTTGCTGAACACAGTACTTAGCTCTACCCCATCTAACACTTTTAAGGTTAACTAGAATGGAGACTGTGAACCAGGCCTTTCATCCAACATCAGTGTCTGACCTCACCAATGTTCTTTTGGATGAATGAACAAAGCTTCCTACAAACACCCTCCAAAACCTTGTAGAAAGTCTTTCCAACACAGCCATAGCTCATCTGTTAAGTCTGCAAAGGGCTAAACAACTTGATATGAATGCCTAGGCATTTAGAATTGGATGTCATAAAAGCTCTTTGGTGATCTAACACTTTTGCCCATATAATATAAAGCCTTCAACATGGTCCTGCTATTTAATTACTCCTGAATTCTTACTATCATTGTGAGGGGGAATAGCTGTTCTCCTTATGGAGATCAGTCTGTCTACCAGCATGAGGAGACTTATAGCCGCAATGCTCCTCTGGGAAATATGCAAATTGTCACTTCAGTGAGGAAGTGTACGAACTATCAAATAGGTGGCACTAGAGTTCGTCTACTTCCTCACTGAAGTGTCAATTTGCATACTATCATTGTGAATACATAAGCTCTACCTTTGCGTTGCAAACCACCACAATGGTATTCAACACAACAGCTTTTATACAAACGTTCATAATCTTTTGTAGCACTATTCGCACTAATAACAGTCAAAAAGTGGGACAGGAAATATTCTCTTGTATCTAGGAGAACAAAAAGTGAAAGTGCAGAAGCGTGAAGATACATTTTACTTCACTTAGGATTTAGATTCAGTTTTCTGTCCTAACCTGTATCTACTGTACAGTTAGGCTAGGGTCACATTTCCGTTTTGTTTGCAAAATCCTGATCCGGTTTTGAACTTTAAAAAAGCTCAAAACCGGACCAGGAAACGCTCCTGATAGGAGCCTATGCAAAACACCGGATGGCTTCACAAGCCATCCGGTGGCCGGATCCGGCACTGCTGCCTGCGTTTAAAATCATGCAGGCAGCAGTTTTCGCAGCGTTTGCCGGGACCGCACTGCGGTCACCGGATGGCTCAGGATGTGTAATCCTGAGCCATCCGGTAACTGCAGAGTTTGCGGATCCCGGCTATTGCCGGGATCAGCAAACTTAATAAAGAGTTGAATAGCTGAGCTAAATGACTGTTTGAGGTCTGTAGGGGGGCTTAGACCCCCCTACAGACCGGCCGCCGACTTCTATAGTGTTCTTCTACAATTTCTCACTGTGCACGGGCTCCTCGGAGCCCGTGCATGTCACCCAAAGTTGCCCCTACCCCCCATATCACTATAGAGGGGTGCATACACCCCTCTATTACAATTATGCTTTAATTATGTGATATATACAATGATTTATCCAAATCGCAAAGTAAGTATATATTTACATGTGTCCGGAGGCAGAGTGAAGGGATTTCCATGGGCGGGGCTGTGTGCAGTAGCCTCCGCCCGCTCCTTCTTGATGGCCGCCCCCTCTGGCCGTAATCCAGTCTTGTGAGGGCGGGCACGTCATTAAAGGGGCGTGGCTAACCGCGGCACATAGTTAGCCACGCCCCTTTAACGACGTGCCCGCCCTCACAAGACTGGATTACGGCCAGAGGGGGCGGCCATCAAGAAGGAGCGGGCGGAGGCTACTGCACACAGCCCCGCCCATGGAAATCCCTTCACTCTGCCTCCGGACACATGTAAATATATACTTACTTTGCGATTTGGATAAATCATTGTATATATCACATAATTAAAGCATAATTGTAATAGAGGGGTGTATGCACCCCTCTATAGTGATACGGGGGGGTAGGGGCAACTTTGGGTGACATGCACGGGCTCCGAGGAGCCCGTGCACAGTGAGAAATTGTAGAAGAACACTATAGAAGTCGGCGGCCGGTCTGTAGGGGGGTCTAAGCCCCCCTACAGACCTCAAACAGTCATTTAGCTCAGCTATTCAACTCTTTATTAAGTTTGCTGATCCCAGCAATAGCCGGGATCCGCAAACTCTGCAGTTACCGGATGGCTCAGGATTACACATCCTGAGCCATCCGGTGACCGCAGTGCGGTATTCAGCACACAGTTTTGAAAAAAACTGTGTGCGACCGGCATTGCGTTCACCGCATCCGGATCCGGATGCGGTGAATGCAATTTATGTTTTCAATGTGACCCTACCCTATGTATACTGCAAAGGCAGAGAATCTTAAACAGGTTGTCTCCTTTTTTTCCAATGGTAAATTGCAATTTTTAATTCTATGTACTATAGTTTTCCTAAGCAAGGAAGCATTATTTCATATTGTTTGTTATAGAACTTGCATAAGCTTGACTGAAGCTGGCTAGATGGCAGCACGGTGGCTCAAGTGGTTAGCACTGTAGCCTTTGCAGCGCTGGGGTCTTGAGGTCCTGGGTTCAATTCCCCCCAAGGACACTAAGGACAACATCTGCAAGGAGTTTGTATGTTCTCCCCGTGTTTGCGTGGGTTTTCTCCGGGCACTCCGGTTTCCTCCCACATTGTAAAGACATACTGATAGGATGTTTAGATTGTGAGCTCCAAGAGAGAGACAGCATTACTGATGTATGTAAAGTGCTATGGAATTAATAGCGCTATATAAATGAATAAATAATAATAATAATGATTGAATCTGGCTAGATTCAGTGCTTCTGGGCTCTTCTGATACTGCAGAGGTAAGGGAGTCTCTTTTGCCAGCATTAGAGCAATCACAGTTGGGGCCGGTTCGGCAATGCCAAGGGGTCTAATTTGTCAATCATCAAGAGCATCCCTCCCACCATCAAGCAGAAAGTCAGGAGGCAGAGGAGCCATGTGCTCCTGAAGATACAGTAGAAATTGACAAAATCCTTTTAAGGCCGGGATCACACTTGTGTATAGCATTTGGTGTGAACGATCAGATGCTATATGCTAATGACACTCAGCTGAAACTCTGCTGAGAGTATGAGCCGAGTGTCATTTCACTGGGATCTGAATCTCTCACATGCAAAAGTGTTAAGACATGTGAGCAAGAGATAGGCTAGGGTCACACATAGCAATACGTTTCTGTAAGTGTTTTTCATGCCAAATCTGTTTTTCCTAGGCTGCTCTTTGTGCCTCCTGTGTCCCTGGACATTTTTTGGACTTAGTCATTTTTTCATAAAAACACCATGCGTTAATGAATGCGTTTCCCATAGGGCCCCATGTTAAAAGAACGCATGTGTTTTTAAACTGCACCCAAAAATGTTTCTACCAATGTTTTTGGGTTAAAAAAGCTCCTAACAACGTTCTTGGGTGCAGTAAAAAACGGATAGGGTATTTATTACATATAATCCGTTTTTGCATCAGTTTTTGGACTTAGAAAAAAAAAATGCAAAAACTGATGCCAAAAACGGACCAAGGGCTTATGTGTGACCCTAGCCATAGAGAGATTCATTTTCTAATCTTCACCATTGTCTGTCTTGGTTTATATCAGACTGCATTCAGATGACATTCGAGTGCAGTCCACCGTTTCACACTCACCCATAGACTTGTATGGGTGCACCTTGTCTGGGATATGCTGCCAATCACATGGCGGCGAGAGAGAAGACAGTGGTGGTTGGTCGTGGGGCTCACTTGTCATAACAATCTCACGTGGGCCCTGTAAACGTGGTTCCAACATTGCTGGAACTGCGCAGGCACCCGAGGTGAGAATAGGCATTTTTATTTTTATGGGGGCGCACATGATGACAATTTTTGCTACCTAGATATTTTATTATGAGGAAAACTTCCCTCATGAGTCAGGATGCGTCCCCGAGAGTGTGATTGCTACATCTATGTCTCTATTTGAGTCAGGCATTTTTCTAATCATTGAAATCTATCAAAAATTCATGCAAATGCAAACAAATAAAAATGTCTTTCATATGAGTAAAACAAAAGTATAGTCAGCAAGAGAGGCATCAGGGTATTTGTTATATACACTTTTGTTTGTAGGCTCAGTGTCAGTAACTGGCTTGTCTGAACGTGCCAAGCTGTTTAAGATGCATTTCTTCTTCTATGTCACTCATGAAGGCCTGCTCGAGGGAGTGCTTAACAGTCAGTGCATAGTCTACAGACAATACACAGTCAATTATAAAGGGTTAATTGAGTTGGGACACAGACGACCCAAATGTTCCCCTTAATCGGACAATTAAGATTTCTGTAAGAGGAAATCCCGATAATCAATATTGTAAAAACTGCTAACAAGGACCAACTGCTATGGGACAATCTAAGGGCTTAACGCTTGTTTGTCAAAATCTATTTGCTATTGGTTGAGGAGAAACTGTTTTGCACTCTGTTGTACAGAAAAACTGCATTCACACAAATCCAGTAGAATAGTGACCAGCAAGAGGTTACATTTAACAAAAAGTAACACTCACCTCTCCTCTCTAGCAGGCCCTAACCAGCGCTGGAGTGCTAAAGACCCAACAGGAGGTGTAAAGAAGGCCGAAGACCAGCTGTAACTGAAGACCGGGACAAGAGTGTGAGGACAAGGCAAGGAGCTGCAAGATGAAGGCGGTGGCGAGAGAATATTACTTTTTTAGGGGCACAATAATTATTATGCTTTCAGGTATAGAGAGACCCCAGACAATAGTAAACTACTTTTGATTTGCTTTCAGTGTTTAAAGGAAAGTCAAATATCATGGACAAATATAAGCAAATTTACAATTTTGAATTTTTGCAGGTTTGCTGAACTTTAGCCTCATAACAATGCCGCAGTTCAAAGTGTTCCTGTCTAATGATAAATTAACTTTAATACTGTCCTACACACACATTTTGTACTATGCTTTTTTACCTCGTAAAAACAGTTGGTATGCCACACTGATCAAGCAACTATGAGGAATGACTCTTTGGCCAATTACTTGAACAATAGACTTCTCGACACAAAAATAAATGCATCATACTGTCCAACTTTTATTATAGAATGCCCATATAATACTGAGGAGCAGTGCCTAAGTGTTAGTACCATACAAAAAACACATAACACTATCATCAAACAACCTTACAATACACTGTGGGGCTCCTGTAATGGTGTAGGACCTGTTGAGCTTCTACTGACTTATCTTTCTGTATACTGATGAACAGATATGCTCAGAGAATCCTCTGTTGAGCTCAGACTATAATACAGTATTGGCTCCCAAAGTTTTGACAGACATCCATTCAATTTAAAGGTAATTTTGGCAACAATCAGTTGTCACTATTACTTATTGGTTGATTTCCAAATAATCAAATAGATCTTATTGACAATGGTAACAAAAAATGTATCATCTTCTCTTGTGGTTATAAGGAGTCCACTAGTGGTCTCCTCTCCTTTCAGGAGTTGCTACTTTAGTGTAATATGGCGCAGGGTAGCAGCAGTAGGTGAGGTACTTGTCTCTTACGCCCTGGGTTGTTTCATGAAGGTGGAGGCCCTGGCTTGGTGTGTGGACTTGTGCTATGGGGACGTTACACCCTTGCAGAACACATGATTCTGTTGACTTTGGCTGGCCAGGACTGTGGAGACATGAGGGTCAGTGGGTGTTCTCATCCACTGGCTTGGCTGTCTTTAGAAAGACCACATAGGGACAGGGCTCATGCCACTGAACACCCCCACTTCTTTCCCGTGGTCAGAACATGACTCAGGCATCACATGGTGTGGGTACCACGGTCTAGTAAGATTTTATTGGGTCACCAGCAGTCAACAGCATATAGTGCATTTCAGTAAGGTCACAAAATTGTGAGTGTGACAGAGTGTAACCCTTCAGCTGACTCCCAAGGGATCAAAATTACTGATGAGCGAGTAGCGAAATATTCGCACTCATTATACTAGTAACGTGTAGTTGTTATTACTTGCATATTCGTCCGAACAGCGAGTCTAAAATTAGTCAATTAGTGATAAGCTCCGCCCACACACTTTCGGCTATCAAACGAGTCTTTCCGGGACACTGTGGAACGGTGGGCTTTTTATGATTTCAGTGCCTAAAACACCTTGCTGTACCCCCCAGAGAGATCCTAACATTCAATCTGTTCTCCCTGAGGTGCCAGCTCACTTTGTGTACTGAAGGGAGCTGCCAATCTGTGTCAGATCGATAAAGATCGACACATCACTCACAAGCACCAGCGATATGATACACGCCAAGTAATGATTATCTCGAATACCATAGTATCTGTGTGAGTAGCGAATAGTTACGATTACACTCGCTCATCACTAATCAAAACATTTGAGATTTCATGGGATCCAGGACCAACTACCGCAGCCAGCAGCACACCGCTTTTGGTGGGCAGCCACTAAGAGGAGGTAGCGACAAACTTAGGAAACCAACCGAACACAGCAAGGCATATGTCGAGTTGACCTCATTGTTCTAGCCTGGTTTCTCCAAATGATTTTGTGGGCACAGTATTAGGCAGCAGAGCAGTTCTGTAAAGGTACCTTTACATGCCGCACCTTTTAGTGGCGATAGGAGGCAATCTAATGTGTGCATGCACGTTTTTCATGGTTGCCTCAGATCGCCGATGGCACTTTTAAACTCTGCAATTTCGCCCTCAACCTAAGGCGATGTGTTGCCCTGGAAATTGCCTAACCCACAGCGGAACCAATCCGGTGGAGTTCCCTCGCCGCTTCACACGCCGCAATCCCCAAAGGAATGTGGGCGTACATGTTCAGCATCGCGAGAACATAGGCATGGCAGACTGGAGTATACCGCGCCCCAAACACGCTGATTAGACAATAGTGTTATGATTGGGCAGCCTGCGCTGGAAGGCTGGCTAATACATGACGCCATTGCTATTGTGTGGTTGTGAATGGACAGCTGTTCAAATATGGCACGGTGTCAAGTGACAGCCAATGGAAACACAGTATCCCCCACCAATCATCGCACATGGGGCGCGGACTCCAGCAAGCTGTGGCACGCCTATGGGAAATCAATAGGCGACGCAGATTCCATCACTATCGCCCGTTCACACGCCAAAAGCCGGGAATGTTGCCTTCATGATTGCCTCTGATTTTGGAGCAGTGCTTTGTAATCGGAACCAGGTGACAACTTTTTTATCGCCGCCAAATTCCCAAATTACACGCCGCAACTGCGAGGCAATTTGACGCCGATGGTGCCAGGGCGACATATCGCCGGTCAGATTCCTTGCCGCCGTTGCGGCGTGTAAAGGTACCCTGACACACCAGATGGAAAAATGGTCCTTAGGCCAGAGTCCTATAGAATCACACCAGTGCCCATTTTGGGGCACTGTGCCCCACAAGATTGGTGGGAGATGATTATTTTTTTTTTTATAATTATAGTTTCATTTTTATCATAGGTACGCTTCAACTGTGAAAGACAGAATCTAAAAAAAAAAAAATATTATATGATTTTTACATAATTAATTTGCATTTTATTGCATGAAACAAGTATTTGATAGAATAGAAAAACAGACCTTAATATTTACTTCAGAAGCCTGTATTTGCAATTACATAGGTCTCACATTTTCTGTAGTTCTTGACCAAGATTATGCACAATTCAGCAGGGATTTTGGCCCACTTCTCTATTTAGATCTTCGGCATATTTTTCAGGTTTCAGGGCTGTCGCTGGTCAACATTGACTTTCAGCTCCCTCCAAAGATTTTCTATTGGGTTCAGGTCTGGAGACTGGCTAGGCCACTCCAGTACCTTGAAATGTTTCTTACAGAGAAACTCCTTAGCTGCCCTGACTGTGTGTTTCGGGTCATTGCCATGCTGGAAAACCCGGCCATGATCCATCTTCAATGCTCTTATTAAGTGAAGAAGGTTCTTGGTTAAATTCTTGTGATACATGACCCCATTAATCCTCCCTTCAACACGGTGCAGTCGTACTCTCTTCTTTGCAGTAAAGCAGCCCTAAAGTGTGATGTTTCCACCCTCAAGCTTCACAGTTGGGATGGTGTTTTTGGGGTTGTACTCATCATTCATCCTTCAAACACGTCGAGTGTAGTTGATACCAAAAGTTCTATTTGGTCTCATCTGACCACATGACCTTATCCCATGCCTCCTCTGGATAATCCAGATGGTCATTGGCAAACTTCACTAAGAGAATATTTGCTGCGACACTAAAATGATGAGTGTGAATTAGCTACATGGCTTTGAAACAGGGCTATGTACAACTAAGATAATGCATATATGACAAAGAAACACAGTAAATACTGTTCTGGATTATAGAGAAAATAGAGAGACTTAGGTTCAACAATGGCCACTGTGGAAGAGCCCGGTAACCGCGACAAGGTGCGCTCATCTTACCGGGTCCTAACGCTGTGTCACTACATGTGGTATATACAATTGCTAGTATGAGTTTGTATGCCTGTGAACTGCAATTAAAACCTGCTGGTTTGGTATGTCTCTGGACCTGGGCTACTGCAAGATGAAGGAATAGGCGAGGCTACAGAGCTGGGGGAGGGAGCTCGGTCAAAAAATACTCATCTTGTGTTTCTTCCATTTTTTAATAATTGCACCAACAGTTGTCTTCTCACCAAAGCTGTTTGCATATTGTCCTGTAGCCTTGTGCAGGTCAACAATTTTGTCCCTGGTGTCCTTAGATAGCTCTTTTGTTTTGGCCATGATGGAGAGGTTGGACTTTGATTGATTAAGTGTGTGGACAGGTGTCTTTTATACCAGTAATGAGTTCAAACAGGTGGAATTTTCTGCATTTTTTTTTAGATTCTGTCTCTCACAGTTGAAGAGCACCAACAACAAAAATTACAGACCTCCCCATTCTTTATAGATGGGAAAACTTGCACAATCGGCAGTGTATCAAATACTTATTTTCCCCACTGTACATTAGCCAACCAGAGGCTAAACACATGACATATTTATATTTAAGTATACTTGGCACTAGTATATTCAGTGAATTAGCTTATTGGGTGATCCCTGCTTGGTGATATGAGTGGCCATATCACCCAGCGGTGGAGACTGTGTTCACATTCACTGATTTCAAATGCTGTGTAACCTACTTATGGCTATCCCACTCACATATATTGTAACAAGATCATTCCTATCAGGCTTGACCCTAAGTAACTAACTTTAAGCACACTGAAGAAGGTCAACTTTACAAGACCAAAACGATTGTGCTATACAAATGTTGTACTTTAAGTAAAATAAGCTAATTTACCGAATTTTCGAATACCAAGTTTACTTTACTATATTTGAGACTGGTACCTACAGTGCTGTGCAAATTAATTGGGACTAAGCATTTTTTAAGTAAAATCATAAGTTGGTTACCATTCAGTGATTTTAACTGCTTTGAACAGGTGGTACAACCTTGAGTAACAAAATGTGGTTTGACTGGTTTTGGTCAGAAAATAACAGCTAGCTGCCCCTCAGCTTCAGTTGAGAGCTTGTTTCTGTGAGGAGTGGTTTAGTATACTTTTTCTCTCAGTGTGATTTGTGCCTGTAAAAATGGATGTTACTCCACAGAAGAGGTCTAGAATTATTACTCTTAATGAACATACATGTCTGACTGTAAAGGTACTGTTACATGTTTCAATGTTGAAACAATATCACCAACGATCTCATGGGCAAAGCGGTCATTAGGACATCGTTTAGAGGACGTTGGTGAGATGTCACACGTATAGATATCATGGACGATCCACCAACGATGTAGCGAGCAGCTATCGTTCGCACAACCCAGCGAACGATCCTTATTCACTGTTGTGAATAGGCGAAATCATTCACGACATCGTTATCGGGGTGTCACACAGAATGATGCAACAGGTTGGTTGATTGAGGTATCGTTTGATTTCTGAACATATTCTCAAATCTACGATCAATGATCCAACGATTTATCGTAGTCGTATCTTGGTGTTACATGAAACAACATTCTAACAATGTCGTTTCAACGACTCCAAACCCGTGACGTTTCAGCGATATCATTCACGATATCTTACCGTGTAATGGTACCTTTAGAGAAACGGCTTCCACCGTTGGTATTGGAAAATCTACCGTTTCAAGAATAATTTGCACACACAATGAAACTGGATCATTTTCTTCAAATCGAAAAGGGAAATGTGGAAGACTAAGGAAAACGACACCAAGAACTGATAAAACTAATGTAAGAAAAACAATTTTAGACTTGCTTTGCACCAATTAATTTGCAAAGCACTCTACTTGAGCACTAACCCTGGAAGTGCCACTATTATTATATACTAGATGTTTGCTCGATGCTATCGTATCAGAAGGGTGGTGAAATCACGATGTCGGTGACATGCTCCAACAGTACTTTGTCGTCTCCCCCCCATCCGCGCTCTCTCTCCCCTGTCAGCTCTCTCTTACCCCTGTGCTGTCTTCTTTCTCTGTGCTCTCTCCTTTGACCTATCTCCCCGCTGTGTGCTGTCTCTCTCCCCACTATATGTGGTCTCTCTCCCCCCTGTGCTGTCTTCTCCCTCTGTGCTCTTTCCTTTGACCTGACTACCCCCTGTGTGCTGTCTCTCTCCCCCATGCGCTTTCTCCCTGTGTGCTTTCCCCACTGTATGCAGTCACTCTCCTTACAGTGTACTGTCTTATCCCCTCATGTGGTCTCTCCTTTGAGCTGTCTGCCTCTGTATGCTCGCAGCTCTCCCCCCTGTATGCAGTATGTTTTAAACTCCCCCTCCCTCCTCAACTGATGCTTATTTTACACTGATGCATATTTTTAGTTTTGGTTGGAGGTGCCCTTTAAGTTTTCTCATAATGAACATGCATGTTGTTTTATGTGCCAAAATTTTACTAGCCAAGAAAAACAAACCCAAAGCCATCACTGACACTGAAACATTGTAAGAGCTAACTGTGTTGGCGTTGCTGTAAGTCCACATCGAGCTGTACCTAACCTGGCATTTATGTGGGAAACCAGTATACCTCAAAGGGAGCAACAGACTCCTAAACAAATGATGTCCTTGTTCAGCAATACAGGTTGTTTCCTAGTGATGATCATGCCGCAAGCTTGCAGGACAGGACTAACATGTTAAGTGATCAGGTGGTTGCTGGCCATGTGATGTCACTAGCTCGAGCTGTACATAACCTACTTATCCACAGGTTGTACCTGACGCCACTCGGATTCTAACCCTATATTATCCATGTCTGATGGGGATAATACCGGGGTCATTGTCAGAACAGTCTGTTCTATGCAGAACCCTGCAATTTATGACACAACATCTGTTCACCAATGCAGTGCTTTCTCTGGTCTTCTAATTACTCTTGTCCAACACAAATTAGTTCCTCTAAGGCTTCTACCTGAGTGTTTTTCTCTTCATCTAAACCATTCACAAGGCTATATTAGCTTTGAATATTCTATTGTACATCCTAACAGACAATTTTGGTCATCTTAATATTCTATCCATTTCATGCAATGTTTATTTTGCCACTGCACAAACACGAGGGGTCCTCCAACTGACCCGATAGGGACTAAAATAAAATATCTTCATACAGTGCTGAATAATATTACATAAATAATACTGACATACAGCAAACACAGTCGTTCTGATTTATCATTATACTGGCCCAGTTGATTTTGTCAACAATGCATAGTCATAGTTATTCTTTAAAACAACATGTTGGCTCAGTGGCTAGCATTGCAGCCTGGTAAACCTAGGTTTACAGGTTCAAATCCCACCAATAATAACATCTTCAGGGAGTTTGTATGTGTATTCTCACTGTGTTTGTGTGGATATCCTTCCCACTCTACAAAGATAGTTTTCCTTTTATATAGCTTTGATAAATCTGCCAAGGAGCATATTATGTCATTACAATGCTGTTGTGGCTTTACAGGGCAAATTTATTAAAGCAATTCAAAAGAAAAAAAATGTCTTTGTTACCCATATCAGCCAATCAATTCTTTTTAGCTTTACCAGAGCTGTATAAAAATAAAAGCTGGACTTTGGTTGGTTGCTACAGATAACTAAAACAGCTTGTCTTAAGGCTATGCACCAAATCTTCTGGCAAGAAACTGTGGCAAAAACATACATTTTTGCTGTGATTTGGTGTTCTTTTTTTGGTGCATTTTTGCCTGTGTTCTATAATTAAGTCTAAAAATGAGCAAACCCACAGCTGTGAACTCAGTTGACATCCCTGTTCTCGCAGCCGACACTGTCAGAGCCATCATTCTGTGCTGGACCTCACACTTAGCAGTCACTTGGATGTCACTGTTTAATGCGAGGTCTGGATGTAGCAGTTTCAGACAGCATTGAGGGACCTCAGTAGTGGATTACTGTTGGATCATGTCACCAGGTTCTTCTCCGGTATCCCACAGAGCGAGAGATGTGTGAAAAACCCAAGAACCTTTATTGTTGGAAAAACACAAACATCCATAAAATAATCCAGCAATATATTGTATGTTCAGGTAATACAGGTTTCTCTAAATTACTTTGTGGAGCTGCTCTCAACTCAGCGTCCCACACACACAAAGACTGCGAACACACTGCCTTTCCTTCCCCCAAACACCTCCCAAATCCAAACCAGGTCTATATTCACACATGCTGGGGGAGGGGGGGGGTAGTACACACATTTACAGATAGAGGACTAGAATGACCAAGTAGACATATCCACAGCAATTCAATTATCAGACCCTCTGGATGTAATGAGTAAACAGGAAGTGCTGAAGGGCTGAATACACAGTAGTTTACACTCCAAATTGCATTACTCCCTGTTTGGAGCTCCATGGCTTCTTATCTCCACTGTTCTTGGTGAAGAGCCTCCTCCTGAGAGACACCTGGGCCCAGAGTCACCATCTCTTCTTCATACCACACCAATCACTGGCTTTTTGGGGTGGGTTCCCCATCTCCAGCGCTTGTCTGTTAGATATTTGGGAGAAGGTGGCTGGGCTAGCATCAAACAGTAGATCAATTAAAGCCTCTTTAGTCAGTCCTTGGTAGTTAAGGCCCAGGTCTCTCAATCTCTCCTGTAGACTGGATACAGTCCAGTGTCTGTACTCACTCTGTGGGTGGTTCTCCATTGGGCTGCACTCTGTTGATCCCACAGCTTGCCACCAGTTGTCAAGGGGTTCTTCTCTGGTATTACACAATCAACAGAGCGAAAGATGCGTGGACAGCCCAAGAGCCTTTATTGCTTGAAAAACATAAAAATCCATAAAACAATCCCGCAATATATTGTATATCCGGGTAATACAGTTTTCTCCAAATCCCTTTGTGAAGCTGGTCTCAACTCAGCATCACACACACACAAAGACTGAAAACATACTGCCTACCCTTCCCCCAACCACCATCCAAATCCAATCAGGTCTATTGACACACTCCTGGGGGAAGTGGGGTAGTCCACACATTTACAGAGAGAGGCCTAATGACCAAGTAAGGACATATCCACAGTAATTCCATTATCAGACCCTTTGAGTGTAATGATTAAACAGGAAGGGGGGGGCTGAATACACAATATAGGAACAACACTTGTAAAATATATAACCCACCATATCCCACCATCACAGAGCAGCAAGGATATATTTGGGATTAATAAATAGGTAAAAGAGGGTTTCTCTGTTTTTTAATTCAAATAATGGATATTTCTCTATGTCTGTTTTTGTCTTTACTTTTTGTTCACAAGATTGGTAATGTTGCGGTCTCATAGAGATTGGACATCACCAATCCAGGGCTAGATGACAGCTGTCAACTCACAGCTGTATTTACCCCTTATATTACCCTGATTGCCAATCGATGGGCAATAGGGAGGAGCCGGGTAGGAGACACATTTGGCACATCTCATGGATGCTTCAAATCTGGGCTGCTGCGGGCTCCCATTCTTAGCCTGGGGACCCAATAACTAAGGGCCTAACCAAGGTGAGAATACCAAACCTCAGCCATTTGCTTTATCTTGGCTGAGTATCAATTGGGGGGAACCCATGATGACAGTTTTTTTAAATATTTATTTAAATAATGATAAAAAAGAGTGGGGTCCCTGTATTTGATACTCAAACAATATAAAGTGCATAGCGCTGTGGGCTGCAATCTGCAGCTGTCCACTTTATCTGTGCTGAGAATCAAAAATACAGGAGACCCCTATGCATTTTTTTTATTATTTCTTTATCTGTACACACATATAAAGGCAGGTTGGTTGCTATAAAATTATCTTTATGGCAACCAAGCACAGACAGCTGTACAGATTATGGGGGCACAGTCTGAGTGCAACAGCCAATTACAGACGCTATCACAGAGAGTGGGTGTCTGTGATTGATCTTTGCAGTTTAGTGCAGTGAATATTCATAAAGCTTTACGAGCAGCCTGGAGACAAGTGAGCATATCTATCTATCTATCTATCTATCTATCTATCTATCTATCTATCTATCTATCTATCTATCTATCTACTTATCTAGTCTATTTGTCTATCTATCTATCTATCTATCTATCTATTATCATCTATCTAGTCTATTATCTATCTATCTAGTCTATTTATCTATCTATCTATCTATCTATGTACTATCTATCTATCTATCTATCAAGTCTATTTATCTATCTATATATTCTAACTTTTACAGCATGGAAAGTACCATGTTAAAAATGCCGTCAATGTGCTGTCTGGTTTGCGGAATTTCCGGTGAGATATGCAGCCATACGTAGGATGTTACAATTTTTTCCTCAGCTTGTTTCTTGCTGAGATAAACTTGCAGATGGGCACTGTTCTATAGTTTAACATTGTAACGAGTGCAACCTGATGTTTTATCGGATTACACTCTCCAAGTTATTACGTTGATGTGAGTGAACCCTAAATAGTAGAGTTGGACCCTGCCACTTGGCTTAACAACACCAGATTTGCATATAAGGAAGAGGACCATATTTCAGAAACAGGCGCAAGAACAAATAGTATAACACCTGATCAAGAAAACAGCAACATTTACATCAAGTAAAAACTAGCAAGTTATAGCAAGTGTCAGGTCTTAACTGGTTTAGGTTGAATAGACATCTTTTTGAGGTACAGTTCCACACAAGAATCATTGATGAGGGCACAAATGCCAGTAGAGCCTTTAATATACCAGGGTAAATCTGTATAGGAGGACACCTTCTACCCTGTTGTACTCATTTGAGCAATATGAAATATAGTATAGAGATCATATAAGGTGCCAGGTCTCCTACGTTCTATATATCACATACTAAACACCTCTAGATATGTCTGTGTTCTCATTGTCCTAATCTATGATCTGGTTCCACTCCATGATGTAAACTGAGAGGAGTTTGGGAAAAGTTTTGGAATCTTTCCTGCTCCAGTATATAAATAGAACATGCTATAGGTGTGTGGAGGAAACACCCTTCACCAAGACACGCTACGTATTAACTCTATCGCTGATGCAGCAAATTCACTTTGAATACTACTTTTCAGGTTAAATATTAAAAAATGATTTTTATTCACATTTTTTAAGGCGCAAGAGAGGTTTGTGGCACTCCTTTTAAAAAGTAGAAGAACAATTATTTAGCATTTTTTTCTATATATTCTTTAATTCATTTTAGTTATGCTGATGCCATGTTTGATATGCGGTATGTATGGGGGAAGGTTTTTTAAAAGGGAGGATATTTTTACTGGGTGGGCATGTATTTTTGCCCATTGTGCTCCCCATTGATATCACAATTACCCATAGGGTTAAAAAAAAAATTTTACAAAAAGGGGTTTAGAAAATTTTCCCCTTTTAGAAAAAAAATATAATTACTTG